>LPNX010197249.1:469176-497914 GCA_001517045.1 Pseudotsuga menziesii
ATCAGAAAAATTCAAACAGCCTGCAGCTTTAGAGATCCCTGAATCTGCATCTTTCCCAGTTCCTTCTTTTAACCCACATTTAGAAAAAGGAAGAGAAGAGCTAGACCTGTTATTTACCCCTTCCCAAGTTGACAATTTCCAAGTCTTTACAAATCCTTTGCTGTCAGAAAAGGTCAAGCTTGAAGCATTGCAAACAGGAACCACTTCTTTATCTTCAATCCATACTCCTTTGGTCAAGACTATCCCAGTTAATCAATCAAATCGTTGTAAATTGTCTCCCTCATCACAACAGTCAAGTAGCCTTCAGCTTACAATGGCCCAGCCTCGAAATCGAATGGCTATTATGGTAGCAGCAAGATATGCCCCACTTGTCTTACCTCAGGCCCTTAATGCTTTCCCAGCAGGAAATTATCAAAAATACCTTCCAAGGTTTAATGTCCAGGGAGAGACCACTGCAGAAGAACACTGGGATACATTCTGTAGTTATGCAGACAATCATAATTTGGAACATCAGGATGTTTGGATGAGGGTGTTTGTTCAAATTTTAGATGGTGAGGTTAGAAAATGGTTTAGGGAATTATCGCCAGATTCCATAGATGGCATAGATGCTTTAGAAGAAGCATTTAAGAGACATTGGGGGGACACTAAAGACTATTTGTATTACCAGACAGAATTTGAATCTTTAAAAAGAAAGAAGGGTGAGGCTGTAGGAGATTTTTCTAAAAGATTTAACAAGATGTACAGTAGGATCCCAGCCGAAATAAAACCTACTGAGACAGCAGCAAAGTTAGCTTATGCAAATTCATTTGATTATGAGTTTTCTTTGCTATTAAGAGAAATAAAATCTCTGTCACTTCAAAACATGCAAAGTGCATCATTAGAAATAGAGTCAAATATTTTGGCTTCAAATAAACTCAAAGAGGAAGCAGAACATCAAACGGTTGACAAAAAGGGCAAGAAGGAAATGATTACATCTAGTCATACAGGAATGTCATCAGATAGCAAAATAGATGAAATGAGTAAAATCATAAAAAGTTTGTCTGCTAAGATTGATAGGTTGGAAAGAGGAAACAGAAACCAAAATAAACCTATACCTGAAGGTGATAGAAATCAGAATCAGTTCAAAAGACCTTTTGCCCCTAGATTCTTCCCAAGAGAAAGACAAAATAATGATATACAGAGAGACAGACGATAAAATGAAGAACAAAGGATCCAACCTCCCTTTCAAAACAATAATGTCAGAGATGATGAATCATATGAAGTAGATGAAGGGGAGCTAGAGTATTTGGAAGCAGAAGAACATAATATTAGTCAATTTGATGGTACTTCTTCTTCTTCTCATTTTCTAACTAGATCTTATTATCAATATGCTACAGAAATAGATCATTATGAAGAAGATGACTATTAGATGTCTATGCCAGAGGTCTGTCAGGAAATGCCACAAAAATCATATGGTCTGAGGTCAAGGGTAAAACATGCAGCACAAACCAAGAAAGTGGTGAAAGCTCTTCCTCTTAAACAGAATATGCCTGCAAATCAGAGAAAAGATGAAGTAGTGAACCCTGAGGAGGTTAATAAATCTGTTAGTGGTTTCAGTTTTGAACATGAGCTTAATAAGGTGAAGATCCTTGTGCCTTTAACAGAATTGATTAAAAGTAAAGTTTACAGGGAGACATCCTTTAAAACTTTCAGCAATGCAATGAATTCTACTTCCATCCCATCTGATGAGATTAATTTGCAGGATGAAAAACCTACTATTATTGTGGGATCAAAGACTTTTGATCAGCCTAATGATAATTCAGAATATCCTCCTCCATTTTATGTAACCTTTTCAGTACATGATCAACTATTGCATAATTGTTTGTTAGATTCAGGAGCTTCACATAACCTCATGCCAAAATCAGGCATGGAAGCTTTAGGACTGAGTGTTACTAAACCATACCATGATTTGTATGCATTTGATTCTAGGGCAGTGAAATGTATTGGGGTAATCAAGGATTTGGTGGTGAATTTAACCCAGGTACCTATGAAAAGTGTATTGATGGATATTGTTGTAGCATATATTTCTCCTAAATTTGGTATGTTATTGTCTAGATCCTGGGAAAAGAAAGTGGGAGGAACGCTGCAGATGGATCTTTCATATGCTACAATTCCAGTATTTGGGGGAGAATTCAGAAGACTTTACAGAGAGGTACAGATGGCATATTTAGTAAGTGACAGTAGACACCCTAATAATCATCCGATCTATTCAATTGATGAAAATATTGGTTCTTGTATGTTGCAATTGAATGATGAAAATGAAGGAGTTTTAAAAGTACAAAAAGACATCCCAGTTCAGGTAAAGAGAGAAGAACCAGATGGTTTGTGGCAAATGTATTTCAATGGGGCATCAAGTAAAGAGGGGGAAGGAGCAGGAGTATTATTGATTTCAGTAGGAGGTGAGTTTATTTCTCTTATGTACAAATTGGAATTTAAAACAACAAATAATACTGCTAAATATGAGGCTTTGATCCTTGGGTTAAGAGTAGCAAAAGACTTGGGCATTAAGGAACTTGTTGTATTTGGCGACTCCGAATTAATAATTCAGCAAGTAAAAAATGTGTACCAAGTAAAGCAACATTTATTGAAAGTTTATAGGAATGAGGTTTGGGATCTAATTGAAAATTTCTTCATAGCCTTCAATATCACTTTTGTCCCAAGGGAATATAATGAGACAATTGACTCCTTAGCTTTAGCAGTAGCTTATTTCAAAGTCCCAAAGGTAACTCATCTGAAATACCCAATTGATGTGAGATACAGACCTGCTGTCCCAGATAATATTAAACATTGGAAAGTCTTTAATGATGATCAGGAAATAAAATAATTTCTGGAATTAGTAGGTGAATTTTCAGATGATATTGTTGATCATGAACAGGATTCATAATGGGTAGAAAATGAACCTTGCAAAAATAATTCAATTGCTGATCATAAAATTGTTGAGTTAAAAGGGAATTTCATTCAAAAGGGACTTGTTCCTTTAGAAAGTTTGTTTTCAAAAGATGATACACTGATAAAACCCACCCTACAGACTACTGAAGAAAATGTTTTGGAGTATAACATTGGTTCTGAAAATCAGCCTAAGATGATAAAACTGTCAAAATTGCTGTCAGATGAAGAAAGGAGAAAATATCTTGGTTTTCTGAAAGAATATAAGGATATTTTTGCTTGGTCATATCAGGATTTAAAAACATATGATACCAGCATAATTCAGCACAAAATCCCTCTAAAACCAAACACTAAGCCCTTCAAACAGAAGCTTAGAAGGTTAAACCCAGCACTGCTGCTGGTAATTGAAAAAGAGGTAAAAAAACTGTTAGATGAAAAAATCATTGTGCTTTTAAGGTATTCATCTCGGGTTGCTAATTTAGTCCCTGTACGGAAGAAGAATGGAGAGATAAGGTTATGTGTGGACTTTCGGAACCTGAATAGATCATGCCTCAAGGATAACTATTCATTTCCAAAGATAGATCAGATTTTGCAGAGGGTAGTAGGTGCTCACAGAATTTCAATGATTGATGGATTTTCTGGTTATAACCAGATTGCAGTTCAGCCAGAGGACTGAGAAAAAATAGCATTTACCACGCCATGGGGAACCTTTATGTATGACAAAATGCCTTTCGGGCTCATGAATGCAGGTGCTACTTTTCAGAGGGCTATGGATATAGCTTTTGTGGGTGAAAATGAAATGTTTGTTGTGATCTACCAAGATGGCATCACAGTCTTTTCTAAGTCTGATGAAGATCATCTTAAACACTTAAGACAATTTTTTGTTAAATGCAGGAAGTTTGGTCTATCACTAAATCCTAAAAAGTCTCACTTTGCCCTGACAGAAGGCAAACTGTTAGGCCATATTGTTTCTACTGAGGGAATAAAGATAGATCCAGAGAGAGTCAAGGCCATCCTAAAAATCAGCATTCCCAGAAACAAAAAAGAAATTCAATCCTTTGTTGGAAAAATCAAATTTTTAAGATGGTTTATTCCAAATTTTGCAGAAATAGTAAAGCATATCACTCAAATGCTTAAAAAGGATAGGGAGGTTAAGTTGTCTAACCAGGCTAAACAAGCATTTGAAGCCATAAAGAAAGTATTGGTGGAAGCCCCAGTGTTGATTGCTCCTGATTATACAAAAGATTTTTCAATTTTATCGTTTGCATCAGAAGACACTATTGCTGCTGTATTATTACAAAAGAATTCTGATAATTTGGAACAGCCAATTTCATTCTTCAATAAAACATTAAGAGACTTTGAACTGAAGTATAATATAATGGAAAAGCAGGCCTATGCCTTAGTTAAAGCTCTTAAATTCTTTAGAATATATGTTTTACATTCTAAGGTTGTGGCATATGTCCCAAATGCAGCAGTGAAAGAGATTCTAGTACAACCTGACAACGAAGGAAAGAGAGGCAGATGGATAGCTAAGGTCATGGAATATGACATAGAAATTAAGCCAACAAAGTTGGTAAAAGGAAAAGGACTAGCTAAACTTCTCACAGAGTCAAATTGTCAGGTTTTGAATCTTCATGTCATGGCAGAACAGTCAGAGCAGATTATGACAGCAGAGCACAATAAAGAGCAGGTTTATAAAAGGTATGTTGAATATGACTGGTATAAAGATGTTGTGTATTTCCTTTTGTATTTACAGTTCCCTCTTGAATTGAACAGGAGTGAATTTAGATCCTTGAAACTAAAGGCCATGAAGTATGTTTTAATGGACCATATTTTGTATTGGAAGGATCCAGGAGGAATACTGATGAAGTGTTTGGAGAAATATGAAGTTGATGTTGTGATTGCAGAGTTGCATAGTGGAGTTTGTGGAGGACATAAGTATTGGAAGGCAACTTCCTTCAAAATCTTGAGAGCAGGATACTACTGGCCTACCTTGTTTTCAGATGTATATTATCAAGTTAGATCATGTATCGAATGTCAGAAATTTGCAGGTAAGCAAAAGATTCAGTCCTTACCTCTAAAACCTATTTCTGTGAATGGTCCATTTCAGCAGTGGGGACTAGACTTTATTGGTGAAATTCATCCTCCCTCTAGTGGAGAACATAAATGGATCTTGACTGCTACTGACTTTTTCAAAAAATGGGTGGAAGCAGTTCCAACAAGGAGAGCAACATAACAGGTTATAATTAGTTTCCTTCAAGAAAACATTCTGAGTAGGTTTGGATGCCCTAGAAAACTAGTCACTGATAATGCCCCTGCCTTCAAATAAAAAAATATGGTGAATTTTTGTCAAGAAAACAACATTAGCCTTAAACATTCCACACCATACTATCCACAAGGAAATGGATTAGCAGAATCTAGCAACAAAAACATTGTAAACAGTATCAAAAAAATGTTGTTTGAGAACAAACGAAGTTGGGACAGCAAACTGAAATTTGCTCTCTGGGATGATAGAGTAACAATTAAAAAATCAATTGGGACATCCCCTTTCCAACTGGTTTATGGGACTGATGTTGTTTTCCCTGTTCAATTAGTGACCCCAGTCATTAAGTTTATGCAGGATATTGAAGAAGAGCCAGATGATATCAGGAGAAGAATGTTCCAAATAGTGCAGTTGCAGCAGGAGAGGGAAGCCATCAAAGACATAGTTGAGAAACATCAAAAAATAATGAAAGACATCTTTGACAAAAAAGTTAAAAAAGAGATGTTTACAGTCGGTGATCTTGTGCTCAGATGGGATGCAAGAAAATATGAAAAAGGTAAGCATGGGAAGTTTGACAACTTATGGATAGGGCCTTTTTCAATCATAAAGATCCTTGGAAATAATACTTTTGTCTTACAAAATCTAAAGGGTGAAGAGATTGCAGGTCCAGTCAATGGACGTTTCTTAAAACATTTTTACTCATATTGAAAGACAAGGTGTTATTGTACATAGTCACTGTATATATCATTTTACTGCAAATAAGACTCCAGCCCAATAAGACAGAAGTGACCTTAGCAGACTTTTGAAGGCACTGGTCAGCATGTTCTCAAAGTTTCTCATGAAAACTTTGTCCGCAAAGGAAGCCATATGTTATCTCTAAGGTTGTTTCACCTGTTTATTTTTAAATTTTTTATTATCCTTGGTTTTTATTGTTTTAATTTTGCTTTGTTTTATATTTTATGATTGATTGCTCACTATTAGGGTTTCTTTTATTACCTAAAATCATCAAAATCTTCATTCATAAGCCATGAGCCCATGTATGTGCAAAAAGGTATATGTTATATGGTGAATTTTTACAAATGACAACATTTATCCAAACTGGCAGCATATTATGAACTGGCAGCATTTTAATTTCTGATAACAGGATGTCAAATTGGCATTTCTTTCAAAAGTTTATTGTTTATGCATATCATGGAATATAAAATGATTATAAGCTTTTGTAATATTCATAATTATGGGGAATTCGGCATTGACATGTTTTAAACAAAATTGCACCCTTGTCCACGAAATCACGACTTGTGTGGTGGCATTTATGGAAGGGTACACATGTTGTCATTTCAAAGTTTGAGCAGTTCATGTAATGAGTACCAACATTGATCGTGGCCAAAATCAAGTTAATGCACATTTTTCCCCAAATTTCTCTTATCATTCTGCTGGATTAATTGAAGAGGGGTATTCGCAGGCTTGTTGGTATATTGTCTATCTCCATTGGTGATGAGCAGCATCATGTAGGGTTTCAGTGATTAGGGTTTTCTTTCAAACTCTATGTTCTTGTTTCAGGGTTTGGATTACAATGTATATACTTCCATGCATTTTGAAGCATGCAGCTACAGCACAGATTTTCATGTTCAGGGTCGTATAGGGTGAAGGCATATTAGATCTACATTATTAATCGAGGCTTGAGGAGGTTCAGGGGTAAGACCTACGAACCATTTTGGTTGTATTTTTACTGTCGACTTCATTCAGTCAAGCCTGTAAATCAATCAAATTAGAATCAGTACAGGCATAGGTGCATTATTGACAGGCTAGATGCTAGCATGAAGTGAAGACTTACCACAGAGGTAAGTGCAGCAAAGTGTGTGTGTGTTTTTGTTTGAGATTTAAAGCCCGTCAGTCCACACAGCAGAGTTGGAATTGCTTTAGGGTTTCAAATTTCGAAGGGAAGTGATGAAGAAGAACCATAGGTTATAGTCAAAAGAAAACCTGGTGGTTTCATTTGCAGGCTGGAACCAAGTAATACAGACTAGATAAAACAATTTCCCAGGTCTGCCAAGCTTATGCAGAAGTCTGGATGGTTCAATTTTTGTGAAAAACTACAGGGTTACCATTCACAAATGACCATGCTATTCATTGAAAATTATAGAGATGAGAGGGTTCAGTTGCAAATCCTAACTGTTAGAGTCAATGAGGACTCTGTTGCTGAGGCCATAGGTGTTCCTGCAGAAGGTGAAAAATGGTTTAAACAGCAATATTTTAAAGAAGACTTCAGTGAATTCTTGATCCCAGGAGGTGAAAGGCTTGATTGGAAAAGTGGGGTGCATGTTAGTAAGATGAAACCAGGATGGAGGATCCCTCTGGAGATGATACAGAATTACATTACCTGTGATGGTAGATATGATAGAATAATAAAATGCCATTTAAAACTGTTAATGCATATCAATGGAAATACACAGGTAAATCTCCCGTTTTATTTACTTAAAAGTATCCAAAAGATGATAGCCAAGGTCCAAGGTCACCCTCACCATATAGCCCATTCTGTTTATCACCAAGAATTGATCAAATTGTTGATTCTAACTCAGTTACAGAGGGAGAAAAGAACATGGGCATCCCTGCTAGCAGAACTAGGGTTTAGGGACAATCCTAAGGAGAAAGGTAAAAGAATGTTGGATGATGCCAACCAGCAAGCAACAATCCCTAAAAAGACAGTTCAGGAGGTTGAAAATGAAGAAAATAATGTTGTTGATAAACCTATACAAGACAGCCTATGCCCTGAAACGCCCTGCACACATGAAAACCCAGAGAAACTCAGTAATATTCTTAAAAACATAGCTTCAAAAAAGAATATTTGTAAACAGTTATGCAAAGAAGACAAGGCAAGAACCAGACTGAGGGAAAAGATGCAGATTGAGGAAAGAACACCACAGGAAGGTAAGAGGGATGTTGTAGTAATAGAAGATGCTGCTAGCGAGGGAACAATACATACAGCAAAGGATCAGTACTGTGAAGATATGGAAAAATTTATTGATATGCAGGGTGTAGCAGGCTCCATACCAGCATTTTTCTTCACAGACAAGCAAGACAATCTTGATGAAGGTTCAGTATCAAAAGGTTTACATGAATAAGGAGGCCACATAGGAGAAGAGGATTTGGAAATTTCCCCAGAACTAAGTCAATGTAAGAGGTCTATGCAAACCTATAAAGAAAAAACAAGGTACTTGTAAGACATAAATGAGAAGCTGATGGTGGCTAACAAAAGATTCCGTGAGGACATGGAGGACAAAGAAGCAGAATATCAAAAGCTGCTGGTGATTTCCAAGGATATTCTCAGGGAAAAGTGAGCCATTCAGAGACAGTTGGAGCAAGTCAAAGCCCAGAGCAAGGAAAAGGATAAAGATGTTGAACTCGCTAGACTTCAAAAGCGTTCACAGGTTCTTAGTGACCTAGCTACGTTAGCAGAGGCTTCTAGAAGCCTTTAGGAGTTAAATTGTTATTTGGTTTTGAACTTATGTTGTTTGTTTTGACACATGTATTACACTTGTAATCTAATACTTGTTTAAAGGGATTAACTGCCCTATATTAGAGGAGGTTCGATCCTTGAATATAGGATCTATGGTTAGTTTATGGATAGCATTTTTTGTATAGAGGTCCAAGCTAATGGTCTCGAAAGGGGACCGAGGTTGGCAATTTTGGAGAATGCAAGCCCTGTTTGGAGCATTGCCTGTATGACATAGACTTTATGCAGCTTCTGTACAGGTTCTATTTTTGAATGAAACATGATGATGATTTGCTTCTGTATGTTATGAATTGGTTTTTCTGATAATTTTGTTATGCATATGGTCCATTACATCCCATTGCACTAATTCTTATTGGGAAATACAATTATCCTTACACTGTGGAAAACAGAGGCAGTTTTACTTCTTGTCTTTATGATCATAGTAACCTTGATATTGAACTGTGCATTTTGTCTTATGTTATACATTTCCTGTGGATTACCTTGCAGCTCTTATTTTACACCAGCCTACCTTTTTAGCAATGTTTTTATTTTCTTATATTTATTATATGATACCAATCTAGTTTTCTGATAACTTTGTGATTCTCTTATACTTTTCATAATATACCAGCATGTGCAAGGATAATTGTGTGATTTGTACAGACAGCCTTGGTTTTATATCAGTTTAGTTATTCAATGATTGTTTGATTTTACACACAGCCTTTATGTTATACCAGCCTGTTACATTGATAGAAGTGTAACTTTGTCCATAGATTTGACTGTATATCAGTTTGATTCTCAATTTGATTTCATTGATTTGCACCTTTGAGAACAATATTTCCTTAAGCTTGAACCCCTGTAGTCTAGGTTAAACTTTAGGGATAACAGGAGGTGATCTTGTGATCCATGTATATTGATAACATCACATTGCATTCATAGATTCCCATTCTTCTCATCAAATTGGTAAGGGATTGGTGTGCTTTTAAAACCCCCAGGTCTAACCATCAAGTCATCAAGAGAAATTGTGGGAGCCTCCCACTCCTCATGTGGAACCAAGAGAAATAATCCCTTCACCCAATATTCATCCCCGTGTGCCATGGCTTCCATAAGTGTGTGGAATAAAGTAGAGCAGAACAATCCCATCTCCATGTGAGATGCATCCATAAAAATGGTGAATGCATTTCCTCCTCCATTAATTGGTTCAACAATGGTGTGCTTCTATGTCTCCTCTATGAATGTGTGTCTCTCTCCAAGAGGAAACTGAAATGCTTGATTCTCCTCAAGCATATGCAAATAATAATGTTCCTCATGTACCACCATCACATGAGGTTCCTCCTTTGGTCCATGAATGTAATCAACCATATGAGAATGAATGCCAAATATGTAGGAGGGAAGATATGATCTTGGAAACTTCTTATGAAGCTACTCAATATGAATCTCGGAATCTTGAAGTGCATTATGAAAAATATTCCAACAATCCTACATAGAATCCAACTCAAGAGTGAACTTGTCAATCTCTTATAAGTCCCTCAAATATGCACCATGATACATCCTCACAAGATCAAACAAACGACCTCTATCAAAAAGCAATTGCAAAAAGTTACCTTATATGTATGTGGTTGCTTCTCAAAATGCCTCCAAGTATTTAATGGAATATGGATCCTCCATTGATGCATGTATCCAATAATAATTTGACACCAATGCAGTAGTGTCATGCAGAATGCTCAATCCCTCATGGATCTTCCTTTCACTCATCTTCAAAGGCCCTACAAGAAAGTGTGGCTCTTGAGGATAAACATCCTCTTCTTCCTTCTTTGGATCAACTTCATAATGAAGTTAAATTGGTGACTGTTAATTTCATACTTGTTCTACATCTTATCCTATAAGTTATTCATATTCATGCTCAAGGGAATACTCTCTTACAGTAGAATCCTCCAAATTGATCTATGTTTCACCAACATAGAGACTTACGCACCCTTGAGTGGATGCATCTTCTTCGAAGCCAATTTCTTCACAAAAAATTTTGGAGTATTTCTTAGTGGATGACACAAAGAAGGATCTTTTGAACCTTTGTATTCAAAATGGCATAGATAAGGAATACATCATCTTCTATAAATTATTCTCTATTTCTTGAGTATGTTTTTCCTATCTCTTCAAGAATCTTTCCCATTCATCATTTCGTACACACATATATACCATCCTTCTTCAAATGCTAGATTTATGATCTTGGAAGAAGTATCTTTGGGATTTGTTCAAGGATTATGGCCCATAGGTACACATGACCATGCTCTAATACCACTATAATTTTACAATCATATCTTATTTTACATTAATTAATCCTTTCAAAACTTGAAACCAAAACAGTGGAAGTTTTGAGATCAAACTAGAAATTTTTTGTTTTCTAGGATTTCATGAGACAATTTTAAACATGCAAGAACTATGGAAGGGAGGACATAATTTGTTGTTTTCAGCATAAGTAAAAAAAATTGGAACTCTGATATGAAGGTTTTCAATTCCATACAAGCTACGGTGGACACATTTATTGGACTCATCACACCCAAGTTCGGATTTATGTGACTACCATAGGATTCCTGGTGCTTCACCGGATGTATCTAGACTTCGAGTAGGATATGTATATTTTCCCTAATAATTTATGGTTTGAATCCAAAGTTATAGGTACAATTTGGCTTGGTTGGGAGGTCAAACAAGAAAAACTAGAAATCAAGACTACACAACTAACTCAAGTTCTAGGAGTTCCAAACATCCTAAGATGCAATCAAATCTACAAAATAAAGCATGGGATATGTTCAATAAGATGTTAAATAAATATGAGAAAAAAAAAGAATTTTGACTAAGCATAACATAAAATATTGTAAATACACTGAAGAATAGTCAAATTTGAAGTAATTCTAGCCTAGGTATTGGAAAATGAGGTAAACATCAAACTTTAACATTATGGAATTTTTGTAATAAGATCAAAAAATGAAATCACGGACATTTCCTCATATATCATTCAAAATTCCTTTCAAAATAGACACATACTTGTCATTATCCAACACAAAACCCCCATCCCATAGAATGACTAGAGAACACATTGAATTCAAATTGGGGGCTTCACACTGCTCGCTCTAGAATTCAAATCAAGCTGGAATTATATTTTGAAGATAAAATATAAGGATTGAAAAGGATGAATTCCATCATCCAAACATATAGCTGAAGAATCATCTAAATGAAGCAGTAGGGGCACATTTCCCAAGTTGAATTAAGAGCTCAAGAGATATCAACACCAAATCATAATTCACCAAAAGATATCAATGTGTTTTGCCCTCCATATTTTATAAGCTGTTTAGCTTCTTGGGAAAGCTTCCTTGAACCAATCCTCATCCAATGTGCCCTCCTTAGCTAAATTAGGAGTTGATTCTTTTAGTGGATTTCTTAGTTTATTGTGTTTCCTCACTTTAGTTTGATTTTCCATGCTTTATGTTGCCTTACTACGTTTCATGACTTTCTTGTTTTTCTTTCATTTTCCTGCCTTTTTCTAGTTGCCAACTTTTCCTTGCTTTCTACTTTTCTTCTTTTTTTCCAGTTTCCTTCTTTTTGCTAACACCTTGCTTAGGATTTCTTTCTTCCTGTTTTCAGTTTTGGTTGAAAAATCATAGATCCGTCCTTATCTCTAGTATGCACCCTCATGGGTCCCTTGGAATTTTCAAATGCATATCATAATTAATAAAATTAAATATTAAAAATAAAGATTACATCACTTCTAATTTAATTTAATACAAAACAACTATAGTCCAATTTTATTCCCAGTCCATTTAATTTTCTTTCTGAACCTAAGGGACTAAATGGGTTATAGGGTTTCTCCATGGTGCAATCAAAATGGGGACATTACATTCGATCGGTGGTGGCTTTAGATGGGGAACTCCTCGAATACCCCAGTCTCCATGGCTCATAGCAAGGTCACTCCAAGAAAGACGACAACGGGCATTAATTAGGAGGACACATATATACCGGGCCCTTAAGGACATGTAAAATTTTCACGGATACTTTGAGAAGAATATTAACATGGGCACCAAGGACAGTATCTCCACATTGGAAAATCGATTGAAAATCAAGCAATAGAAGTCAAATATTTAGCATTTAGTTTTTGAGATGGGGAATATGGTGGAGAATATTGGTTTATCCATATACACACATATGTTAGGTATGGTTTGGGGCATGAAATACATGTCTAGATTAGATATTAAAGACTGTGCAAATGTAGTTCTCATGGAGGACACCTACGTCATTTATTTGTCTTCCCATATGTCAAATTTGGAGCCAAGTCTACAAAAGGTCTCTCACAACCAACTCGTCGCATATGAGAGGATCAACTCCAAGATGAATTCCTTGGAAAAAGAGCTAATTGGGAAGAATTTCAGTCATGCAACACTAGTCCTGTGAATGTTTGAGCGAAATTGAAGATGCTTAAACTTTAAAACTTTTATAAATCAATTTCGTCACATATGAATCTCATAAATAAATCATCCACATAAATCAATCAACCATGAGAGACAAGATATATCCTGGGAAAACCCTCCAAACATGGAGGATGAAAAACCCAACAATTATTGGATTATGATAGATGTATTTGCAGAGAATGGTTTACAACACATAAGAATATTTCCTGATAAGAGATATCACATCAGCAGTAGAGAAGAGAGACCCAATACAAAATTGTATTCAATTGTCATGAATTTTCCATATTCCTAGCATATTAATAGCATGCTAAATAATGTGCCATGCAAACCCTATTGAATGGTTGCATGCCAATCATGCACCCATGCATTACAAATTTGAATTTACTATAGGAACATCACATATTGGTGCATGGAATCATCACGATGCAAGTAAAGCTCCTCCATGCAAAAATTTGTGCCCTCCCTAGCACTACTTCCAAGCTGGCACTTGGGATTCTCCTCCATGCACAAGATATGTGCCCTTGTCTTCAATAATTAGATTTTACTGGGTGTTCACTAAATTGAACTGAATGTGAACTAACTGAACTGAATGTGAAAAGCTAAATTGATTGTGAACTGAATGAACTAAACTCAATCTTAAACTGAGTGTATGACCATAAAGTTATGAGGCTAACTGAATGTCTTTTACATTGTTATTTACAACTATATGTCTTGACGATTTGACATAAGTAAAAGGACAATTATTAATTTCCTGACATCTTCATTGAGGAATCTAAAGGATTTTGTTTATGTCTCTATACTTATTGTTGTATTATAGTTATAACTATTGTAAAAGATAATTTTCAGCTCTAGTTTATCCGATATAAATTGACCTAGAGGGATGGAACTTATCCAATTTGTTTAGTCTCTTTTCTCTTTGGATTGCATAAAATTTTGGACCATTTGGAAGTGAAATATTTTACTTTTTCAATTGTTTTTTTATACAACGTTTTACAACATACCTAGGGTCGAAAATTTATAGGGTTAAGATATGGGAAACCTCTAGTCAAAGAAGTAAATTTTTTGTTTGCATTAAAATCTAAGATAGAAATATCCAATTGCATAAATTTTATAAAATTGAGGAAGAGATACACAAGTAGAGACAAACCCATGATGACCTTGTGGTACATAAAGACGAATAAGAAATAGGCATGTACTATGGTTGAAAATTTCTATCTACCACTGGAAAAACCAAGGGACATCTAGTGCAAACAATACAAATTTATCAAATGACTCAATATACCATGCAAAGTGGAATTTATAGTCAAGAACTATGCTATCACAACAAAGAATGGACCACCACTAAAAGGAGGGTGGGAGTGGATTTGTCACTCAATGGTCTAAGGCAACCATGAACCTGGGGGAGAAACGGAAGGAGGGAAAATGATTTCACTAAGTTTATTAGATCTAATTTTATATTAACATACATTTATCGACTAGATTTAGGTGACAATAAATAGGCTTCCAAATAGATATCACTAGCTAGAAAATAAATGTAGTGCTAGAAAGAAAAATTATGACTTTGACCTCCTAGTTAAATTGTGTTCAATCGATTGAAATGAATGGAAACTAAAGTTGAAGTAAGTGAGGAATGGGGAAAGTTGCTACCAGGTATAAGAAAACATAGACCTCGCATATAAAGAGACAACAATTTTTGATCCTCTCAAATCACTCAAAAGTGTTAAATATTTATATCTAAACAACTTGGAAAAAAAAATCTCCAAAATAATGAAACCTCGACACTACTGAATCAAACATGCAAATAGAAAAGACATTGTTACTGAGCATGAAAAATTATGTGTGCCATCAATTGTGAAACACTCTCCCTACAAAAATTTCTTCAATTACCCCTTGATGTGTCTTTAAAGATGACCCAAGGAAGCAATAAAGAGGAAACTAATAAACCATGCATTCAAAACCATTAATCCAACAAACAAATGGAAAGAATGAACTGTTAGATTTTTATCATTTAAGCAATATGATCTTAGGATCTTAACTGAGAGAATAACAAGAACAACAATCAAACACAAGAGGTAATGAACACAAAGATTTTCCTCGGGGAAACCATAAAGGAGAAAATCGTGCAACTTCCTCAGAGATAGAATGAGCACCAAAAGTAAAACCCAAAGATACAAAGATGATCTTCGACAGTTGATCTCTCTCTCTCTCTCTCTCTCTCTCTCTCTCTCTCTCTCTTATCCCAACTTCTTCTCTCTCTCACTCATGCACTATAACTAAGTGTGAGTGTGTGTGTTCTAAATAGAGAGGCTCACTGTCTATTCATACTAATTTATGACTTGACATTAACTCACCAAGGCCGAATTCTCTAGGAGAGTCTAATAACCCTAGTAGCCCACAACTGCGGGGAATTTTCCCCCTAATCAATAAGGAGGGTTACCTTCTATGACTTTACATGACTTGACCACATTACTGATTCTCCTGATAGGAACATCGGGGTATGACTTTACATGACTTGTAGTATATTATTGATTCTCCCGATAGGAACATCAAGGTAAAATACATCAGTGAATACATTCCGAAGTTACAAATACATAAACATGAACCTCTTAAGAAAATCCTCTAGCTAGTAGAAGGTTGAAAGAAATAGTTGTTCCAATCAAGTTAAGAGCTTTAGAATGAAAATAGATGGTTTTGAATTATGAATCCGACAAAACAAATTTAGAACTTTATAGAGTGGGGTTTTAACAATCAAATAAGACAATATGAACGAAGCTTATAGAAAAGGGTACAATGAAATAGCAGTAAAGAAACAATGAGCTAACCATTGGGAAAACTTCTTGACTTTAACTACAGAAACACAAGTTCAATAGGAAACTCATGGATTTTTTTCTTACAAAGGAGGGTTTTTCCACGTGGTTCAAGCTAATACACATTAATAGTGGCAACTCATGTTGAGCCAATCCATGCATAAGATGCCACAACAATGGTAGAAACTGGTCATATTATATTTGACCAAGTATTCCTTTGTTTGCATTCTCAAATAGTTTTGAGGTTACTGAGGACCTCAAGAACACATGGACTAAGAAAATATGCAAAGTAGAACACAGAGAATTGCCTACAAAGACATAAGAAAAATACTTTTGATGACAAGATGCAAACCCAACAATGAAAAACACAAATCCACACACAGTGATAAGTAAATTCCACTAAATCTTGTTATAAGAAACTTCTTATGTGGGAAGGAAAATGTTAATTGCTAAGAGAATTTCTCAAAGACAAAGTCGCATTAGCACAAAGGCTCACTGGTTTTGAGAGAATGCGACCGAGAGGAAGAATATTTGCTCAATTTTGAGCATATTTAGAGGTATTTTGTAAATATTATTTTTAATTCATAGGGGAAATAATCCCAAAATTAATTCATCCCTCGTATTTTTTTAGATGACAGAACATTAGATAAATTCAATAGCATAAAACTTCCATATCTAAAATTTTAAAATACCATTGTATTAATGCATTTATATATATAGTTCATAGTTGGAATTGGGAAAGATGTTAATAGTGGCATATATTAGTTTAGTGGACTAAAAGGGATGAAAAGACTAATTCTATGATTAGGTATGTCCAATACATAGAACCTGTCATTTAGTCTTAATTAACAATGTTGAAGAGATATACGATGAATTAAATTAGTGGTTTAGGTGAAAACTTAGAGTGCCAAATTTATATTTAGAAAACAATTTTCAAAATAAAAAATGGGTTTTGAAGAAAAGATTTCCAACCATGTGTATACTTTGAAAGAATGTATGTAGCAATTGGTCCAAAGAGGCATCAAGATTGAGATAGATGGCATCGCAATATAATTAAACAGTATATCTTGCACACTAAGTCAAATAGCCGGAAATATTTAGAAAGAATGATCTCAATCCTCATGGTTGAAGGAAAGTAGGTCAATGAAATTGGAGAAAAGGCCTTTTGTAAGAAGGGAAATGGAAATAAGAAAGATAGTAAAGGTGCAAGAAACAACAGAGACAAAAATTGTCAACATCATCCAAGACTTGTACCTAACATCATCTACACCCACTTGAATGATTTTGAACCCTTGTAACTTGTCACTACACGATGCTAGAAATGACCTGAATAGCATATCCACTTGGCCATAAGACAATCATACATAGTGTTTTAAGAAAAAATGCTACTACTATAAGAAATTAAGCCATGGTACCTCCAGTTACGAAATTTGTTGTGTAGATGTATTCACAAATGATGTAAAACATAAACAACATTGCAATATGGTATCAAATTCAAACAACAAAGAGGATGATGAGTTTTGTTCAAATCAACAGCATAAATAAATAAAAAATCAAGGTTGTGATATTGTATCAAATTCTAACAACAAAGAGAAGGATGAGTTTTTGTCCAAATCAACAGCATAAAACAAAAACAAGGTTGCAATATGGTATCAAATTCAAGCACAAAGAGCGGGGTTATTTTTTTTTCAAATTAACAACATAGCAACTCACATTTTAAACAAATATGCCTAAGAAGGATTGCCAATTGATTGATTTTCTATGGGGGTAAAATCAATTTACCTTGAAAGAAAGCAACTTGTGGCAATATGAGATTATTTAGGGAAACCAGATAGAACTCTACCTTGAAACAAAAGGTTACATTAGTCAAATGGAGCGCCAAGAAAAATAAAGGAACTAAGTTGACACTACGATGTTGAATACCAAACTAAACTATTATACAATTTTTTCCAACATGTCCTAGTAGAGGCTCTTTCTTTCCTAGTGTTATTTGATCCATTATCTACTTTACCATAAATGGTTCCATATCATCATGGTTAGGTGATGGTCTAAAATTATCATTAGTGGTGAAGCTTTAGAAATTCATGGTTTCATCTAACCTAAGGATGGCTTAGGCTAATAGCTAGTTTTCGTGCAAGTTTAGGAGTAATGTGCAATCGTGATAAAGGGAGGAAGGATGATCAATTATCTTTGACTCATATCAATAGTTGGTTTTGTAACAACTAAATGTGGCCTTTGTACACATAGTAATCCAACCATTATACTTTCAAGATTAAACAAAAGTTATTAACATTGAAGTTTGTTGGATGACTCGGCACTATACTCGGAGTAACAAAATTTACCAAAATTTACAGGTTGACTACACATAGGGGCAAGTATTGTATTATCCTTTTCTCTCACCATCACCTTCTCAACCCGAATTTTATTCATTCAATTGTCACTTCTTGCATTTCTCTCTATTTGGGTGAATAATCCAGTGGAACATTTTCTCCAAACCCTGGGTGCATTTACGCAATGCTTCTAGACTAAAATTATCCAATTATTTTCAAAGCTTTCTAAATTTCAAAGCTTCTAAAACATCATCATTTTGACAATTTGGCAGATGAGAAGGGAAGCTAAAAGTGGGGTTGTGCAAGATAGAAATAATGAAGAGTGGGTTATCTAGATAAAAATTATTTAGACAAGGATTTTCAAAGCATATATGAATATTTTTTTAATATGGTGCCACTACATGACTACTAAATATTTGTATGTTAGCATGTTGAGAAGAATGATTAGGAAAGTTTGCATGTGCTAATATTCTTCATGAATAGTTTCGTATCCATGGGTAGATATGAGGAGAATAGAAAAAGAAGTTTGATGGAATAATTAGCGTTTATGTAGCTTTGGGCCTCAAAGATGGATAGATATGAGAATCTCTTTGATCACTTGAAGGATCCATTGAAGTAAAGAAAATTTTCTCTTTATTTTTCCCTAAGTAAAACATTCCTAGTTTGGAGAAAAATTATGGTGTAGGCTACAACACTTATTCTCTAAATAAGAATTTAGGGTATTAACCATTCTTTGGCCAAAAAATGCCAAATACAAGTTTTTATGATCTCCATGTCCAACAAGCATAATCATCTCAAAAATTCGATACAAGTGGTGTATCTTTCGTGGTTGGAGATGGATCAAACATAAATTCATTATCTCTATTGTAATGAAACTACAGCTTAGCAACCTTGATTTCCTAACCCTAGAGGAGAAACAAATGACCTGAATTGATCACTTGAATGATGTTTTCTTTCATATGTAAAGGTAAATCAGGCTCACCATACATCCCAAGATATTCCCTCTTTCCAATCGCCATTTGAGGTGCTTGCTAAAATTTCACAAAGCAAAAAGGATTCTGGGGTTTTGTGAGAAACAACCTAGATTTGGATGCACTCATCAAGGTAACAAAAGAGAAAGAACCATATTAGGTTATCGAGGGTAAAAAAACTTTTTAAAAAACGGTTAAGGAGCATAGCACTCCAGCAAAGATGATCGTACAAGAATATATAAGGTTTAATAAAGTCATTGAGTATATGGAAAAGGCTTTGATTGGGTGATTTCAAAGAATAAAATTCAATATAAAAATATTAAATGATTGGTAATGAAAAGAAGAGGTGCCAATAATAGGATATGACCTCATTTTTCAAATTCTCACTAGGGAATGGATTGGGTTTATCTTCAAAAGTGAATAAGATACATATTTGAGGAAAAAACTTATCTTTGAGTATCTTTGAGGACAAAACTTCACAGGGAGGTCAAGATAGCATCCTATCCTTGACTATGTACAAGGATGAGTAACTATAAAGTATTTTTTGAAACAGGCTCAAGACATGCTTTGAAAGATTCAATCAAACAAGGGAAAAAACGCTTTGATTGCATCTTTAGAGCAAGACAAAATCCCCTAAAGGTTAAAAAATGATCTTACTTAATCTAAATACCATAGTTCTAATAATTCCCTCAAAATACTTTCACTAATCACACTAATTGAAATTAGCATACAACATGTTCGGATGCTTCAAGAAACTATGGTATATGGACACAAATTGATCAGAAAGTTGGGAATTTTTTTGAAGGATTCGTATTTTATGTCATCAAATTCAGTAGGAAATTATGAAGTTTATGACATGCTATAGGACATCTGTCACTCTACTTGATTATGTTGTCATTGATTCAAGAATATGGAACAACTTCATCTTCAAGAATTTGGCACAAACTCTCTCTATTATAAACTGTTATGGTCCTTGTGAGGATAAACACTTTGTTAGGACTATTATAATCCTCCCTTGTCCACCATAGTATAAATGTCAGTTTCCTAGCTTAGGAATATATTTCAACTACATTAGTGCCATGGAGAAGCTATATGGGGCCCACCTACCACTTGATATGCCACTTTGCATGAGTTTAGGAGCTCCAAAGACCAATCCCTAGATTTTAGGATCCCACATTGAGTCATGGGAGTCAGACCATTAGTTCACCCTAGTATGTGTTGAGTTGTGCTCCGATGGGCCACATCTGGTTTTTTCTACAGTTAGTGATGTTTGGATTCAGTCCAAGTCATGAGATTCGAATTACTCCTAGAGGATTCGAATTCTCTATATTTTATCACCAATGTATTTCATACAGGTTAATGATTATTCAATGATTGTTATGCTGTCAAATGTTTTCCTCTTGTCTAAATAATTTCACCTGATTGTTTGACAATTCTAACACTGAAATTATTCCTCATTCATTCTTCTTTCACTATGAGGTTCAATCCAGCCTGATGATCCTATGGATTTGCTAATTTTATGCGGGATCAGAGCTGAGGTCTTGGGTTCAATTCCCCTGAAATACGTCGGAGGGGGCGCGTTGGAGTATCGGTGCAATTGCATGGTATAACCACTACACCTATGGGAATATAAAAATATGGACTAACCACCACTCCTGATAATAGGACCTTGTGCTTGGTTTCATATGTTCATCAACATCTACGGGTTTTAGTGTAACGACAAACATTACATGGTACCAGAGCTTGATCAGTCATTTTTTGATCCTCAGATACTTCCAAAGATGCACCAGAAGCAATTGGGTTCCACATAAATCGTGGTATCTTTGCATTGCTCCCTATGGATTTATCCAGAGAATTCTATCCAGGTGTGAAGAACCTTGATAATCTTCTCATGTCAAAGAAGAGTGTGACTAAGATGGTTTACCTTCGAATTGAAATTTTTATGTAGGTTATTTGAAGAATTCAAAAGAATTATGTTTCTCCTGGATATGCAAAATGGAGAATTCAACAGCCTTGACATCGAGAATTCTCACACCCTTCAATTACTTGGATTGGAGGGTAGATATGCATATTTTTTTGTGCAAAAAAGGCCAATATATGGTCACAATGGGAAAGGAGGTCGAACTCTAGTAGCCCTTAGAGAAATTGAAGTACCTGAACAAATTGGATGAAGCCTTTGGTTTCATGTACATTCATATCTCCAGGGACTTGCTCTTCAATCTTGATGGATTAAAAATATCGAGGGAAGTATGAAAGAATATCGAATCACTGTTTGGAAAGTAGGATGAGCTGAATCACCACATTTTGGAGAATGAACTGATTGCTCTTCAACCCAACAATTTTGAAATCATCCAATAGTTCTTCTCCAAGTTCAAGTCTTTGGTAATGCAGTGCAAGCAGTGTGGAATTGACAAGAAGGATAAGCAATTGGTTTTCTCCATTCTAAGCAATCTTGGCCCAGAATTTTCAGTATTTGTGTCCACCTTCCACTCTAGGAGACTGACAACCCCAAACTGGAGAATGCCCTCACTTGATGCATTCATTGAATCCCTCATTCAAGAACAAGATAAGTTGATTCACATTGGAGGTATAAAAACCTCCAAGAATCAAGCTCTTCTGGCTAGGGAGACCAAGAATGCATGAAAAGGGTCAGAAGCAGAAAGGGAAGGAAAAGAGATATATTGAATTTGAACCAAAAGAGGAGTTCAATCCATCAGTTGGAGGCTCAGGTTCCAAGAAGGAAAATCAGAAGAGGTTTGAAAATACCAAGTGTTCCTATGGTAAGAAAGGAAACCATTCGGAGAAAGACCGTATGAAGAAAACTAAAGATCAAATGGTCAGAATTCTTGAACAGCACCATATTTCCCTCTTAGAAGGCACAAGGAAGATCGATCCCAAAAGAAATACCAATGATCATGAGAGATTCCATGCATTGAAGGTTGGATTTTCAAAATCCCAATCCTTCCTCGTTGATTCAGGAGCCTCCAACCACATGTTTTCCTCCAAAGAATCATTTTCTTTATTAAATCTCACCGATGGCCCAAGTACTCACATGGGAGATGATACTCATATCCAAGCTGAAGGGAAGGGTACAATACAATTAGAACATGAAATTTTCAAAAATGTTTTGTATGGACCTTACTTAGTAGCAAATTCATTATTTATTTATCAAATGACACATATTGGTTTGCCAAAGAGAGTTTCTTTTGGACCTGACATAGTTGAGACCTCATATATCTCTACTAGGAAGCTTATAGCTAAAGGTGCTACAAACCATGCCTCCAAGGCATATGAGTTCTCACACTTTTTGCCATACTCAAATACATTGCAAGATCTGCGGCCAGTTAAAAGGGAAGGTAAATTCGTTCTACCTAAACCATTTGCACATGATAATGTTTCTTGTGATGATTTAGAATTCAAATATGAGGACCAAGTTGAATCAGATCTTGATATTGAGGATAAAGTTCAAACAAATCTAGATCTAGATCCAGTCCCTACTCCTAATCCTAGGCCTAAATTGGCTCCTAAAGTCATTGAGGTTTATGGGAACATGGCTAGAGATTCATATAAAAAAATGAGAACCAGATCTCAGTTTCAAGATGAGAATCTTGCGCTATGTCATACAAATCCACTTCTCCAAAAGAGGTGTTATAAAATCCCAGAGAGGTGCTACATGATGGTGAGGTCTGATCAACAGTTCTACAAAGTGGATTTCCATGATTCACTAAGGCAAGCAGCAATGGATAAGGAATATGTGTCACTGTAGAACAATGAGACATTGGATAATGTCTCTCTTCCTCCAGAGAGAAGAGACAAAAGTGTCTTTCTACATGGTAAATTGGAAAAAGAATAAATCTACATTGAACAGCCTAAGAGATACATTGATGATTCTTCCTTGTTATGTAGTTTGAGGAAACCATTGTATGGGCTCAAGAAATCCACCATGGCATGGAATCCCAAGTTGAACTCTTCCATACTACCACAGAGGTACGAAAGATGCAAGTCTAGCTGCAAAAGCAACGACATTTCTTTTCCTATTTGGCATCAGATTCGAAGAAGGTGGAGAGGTTCACATGCATTGGATTAGGGAAATAGTGCACACAAGGACCATCAAACTGCATCACTACTATATAGAGATGCATACTGTAGAAAATTTCACAAAGTTTTTTACTCAGGAGAAATTTATCTCTTGGTGTGGAAGCTTGATCCATTTCCCTACTATTCATTTTTTAGGGGGGGTTAGTTCCCATGAGGTTTTCCCCATTTCCTCGGTTTATTGAGAAGTTAGTTTTTTACATTTGGTTGTATGGGTGACCTTTGGTCTTAGTTTCCAGGGCTCAGGTTGTCCAAGTTTTGATTAAGGGGGGGTGTTTCGATTATTGTAATCCTCCCTTGTCAACCATAGTCTAAAAGTCAGTTTCCTAGCTTAGGAATATGTTGTCACTTCATTAGTGTCATGGAGAAGTTATATGGGGCCCACCTACCAATTTATGCGCCACTTTGCATGATTTTACGAGCTCTAGAGACCAATCTCTAGATTTTAGAAGCCCACACAAAGTCATGGGATTCCCACCATTAGTTCACCCTAGTCTGTGTTGAGTTGTGCTACGATGGCCCACATTTAGTTCATCTTCAGTTAGTCTCATTCCCCTTTTGCATGATTTAAGGATATGGGCGCCTTTGCTCACCTACCTTGGTCATTTAACTAATTGTGAAGTGTTTCACTTGTCCGTATTTACACTAGTAAGCCTCCATAGGTGATTTTTCCATAGTTAGTGATGTCTGGAGTCAGCCCAAGTCATGATATTTGAATCACTCCTAGAGGATTTGAATTCTCTATATTGTATCACCAATGTATTTCATACAAATTAATGATTATCCAATGATTGTTATGTTTCCAGTTATTTTCCTCTTGTTTGAATAATTTCACCATGATTCTTTGACAATTATAGCATTGAAATTCTTCCTCATTCATTATTCTTTCACTGTGAGGTTCATTCCAGGCTGATGATCCTATTCCTTTGCTAATTTTACACATTTTCTATATCCTTTCTTAATCTCCACTATACTAAAGAAGAAAGGGTGATTGTTGGAGGTGACCTAATATTCATTATCTCTCAAGCTAACATTTGGGTACAAATTCAAAAGTGGATAGAGAAGTTGGGTATTTCAAGCATAAGATACAAGACTCAAGTTTTAGACATGTTGAATCCTTGAAGCTTGTTCAAACATGGAGGAACAATTGGGGTGGCATAAAAGTTGTAGCCAATAGGTTGGGCACAAGTATTATGTATGAGGCAAACCAATTAGAACTTGGGGTGATCCATGTAGGTGTTTATGATCATTATGCAAATGTATAGAGAAAGTGATAAGCCTACCAATCCATTCAAATATAATCCTGTGTAGTTGGAATACATTGATTATAAGAAATTGATGGAAAAGAGTGGAATGGATTTAATCCAAACTCCATTGAATCAGCCTGCTCTTAAAAATGTGAAGAAGGCATCACTTGATTGGGTATCCAAAAAGATAAAAGAGATGGATTACAATTCGAATGATATAGAAAAAGGCTTAATGGATATGTAGGAAAAGAATGTATCAAGCATTTTCAATTCAAAGGATAGATTGAAATTTGAAGAATTGGAAAGAAAGAAAGAAAACTAGGAATTTAGGCTAAAGGGAAGGGGAATGGAAAATGAAAAGCAAAGCATTATGGATTGAAAATGGTGCTGAAAACACACATTAACAAAGAAAAAAAGTCATACTTTCACAAATCACATAAAACAAATAAACATAATTTGGGAGATGAACTCTGAGGGTAACAAGGTTTATAATTTTTTTAAAATTGTTGCAATAGGCAAATTGCACTTTCAAAGTATGTACAAAGAGCTTGAGTAAGCAAACATAACAAAAATCTTAAATATTGTGTCTATTTACCTGGATTTGTCACTAAGTAGAATAACCAAATGTTGATGGATGAGGTCTCAAAGGAACTTTTTATGATATCCTTCAAAAAAGACAAAATCCCAACACTAGATGGGTTGGGTAGTCACAAGTTCTTTATTGGTTATTATGAGTTATTGAAAGATTATTTGCTCAAAGTGATCAGGAAGGTTAAAAAATATAGGAAAGCTTCTAGTTCCCTAATTTCAATATTCCATGCTTTAATATCAAAAAGGACAAGCAAGAATCATTTGATGAATTTTCATCCATTTTCTTATGTAATTGTTTGCATAAAATTATCTCAAAGATGCTCATTTTCAGAGTCAAAGGAATATTCTTAGATGTTATATCATAGGAGCAATTTAAGTTTTTGGTAGATAGGCATATTTATGAAGTAATTGGGTAGCACAATAG
Source organism: Pseudotsuga menziesii (assembly GCA_001517045.1). Taxonomy (NCBI): domain Eukaryota; kingdom Viridiplantae; phylum Streptophyta; class Pinopsida; order Pinales; family Pinaceae; genus Pseudotsuga; species Pseudotsuga menziesii. The sequence goes on from LPNX010197249.1 coordinate 494,780, forward strand.
GGTATACATTCCATCAAAGTTAAAAACCTTCCTGCAACTATCTTGAAACTAGGTTTATTGAAAACATATAAAGACTATTTTGTTGTACTTAAGACTTCTGGGTCTTTAGGTAGACTTCAATTATTCTCTAGTTAAGTGGATTATGGGTGTGTCTCTTCAATACATTTTTCTCTTCTTGTTAATGGCTTGGCTGCAAAATGTTTCCAGCCATGATTAAGTTTTCACCAAGGTTATCCTTTATCCCCATTGTTATTCCTTTTGGTAGTAGAGAACCTAAGCAAGGTCATTAGGGAGGGAAAAAAAGTATTGCAAAGGTGAGGATATGACTAATCTTACCCATATTTTGTTTGGTTATGATGTCTTATTATTTCTAAATGGGGGGCTTTAGAGAATCTGCCAAGTTGAAGGAAAATAATATATTTATCTAGAAAGCCACCATAATGGAGATCAATTTGCAAAAATCAACAATTTTTTAATGGTTTGGAGGCATAGGTAATTCAAATATTATTGTTGGACTTTCCAATTAAAGAGATTAACTTCTAGGAAATATTTAAGAATCTAGACTTTTTGTTAAAACCTATTGGGAATGGAAAACGACATTGAGGATGGTGAATAGAAAGAACTAAATCACAAATATATCATCAGTAACATAGAGGATTATCAATTGTTAGTCGATTGACTCTGCTTAAATATGTATTGGAGGCTATCCCAATCTTGTGGCATTTAGTAGCATTTATTCCAAAACATGTTTTAGAGGTCATCAAGATGTGTAAAAATTTTATGTCCTAGAATGTGTAAAAATGTTTGCATCTCATTAGTTGAATGGAAAACATTTGCAATGACAAAGGAATATGGGAGATGGTACTTAAAATGTACATTTTTTTGTTTATCTTTCGCACCAAAGAAACTTTGGAAGGCATTGACCAAAAGGGATTTGTGAAATATATTTTAGAACAAAAATATATTGGTCAAGGTTGTTTTTGGATTGATTAAGAAATCCAAGAAAACCCATAAGAAATGCGTCTAATCAATGGAAATATTTAGTGAGATCATTTTCGGTCATAGGTGACCATTTAGCTTGGTAGGTAGACTCTAGGGGAAAAGTGAAACATGGCTTAGATGTAATTTTATGTTGAGAGGGTTATTTTTTGTCAAATGAATCCATTAAATATTTACATTTTAATGGCTTCTTTGCATTGAATCAAGTCGCATATTTAGTATCCACAAGCATATGGTCTCAAGTTGGCAAATGGGTAAATCTTTAGGTCTGGAAGGTAATCAAATAAATGGATGGAATAATTTATTGATTGTCTTAAGAAATGACTATTAGAGTGAAGGACGCAAATGAGTTTGCTTGTACGAATAAAAGAGAGGCGAATTAACTGCAAATCTTGGGTATAAAGTGATGTTTAAATCTATAAATATGGAGTTGAGATGGTGGTTGAGGAATATATGGAAAGTGAGGGCTACTAAAAAAACAAAAATCTCCTTTAGTTCATTTTGAAAAATAATGAACTAGCTTGGGATTTGTTGTAACTTAGGAAGAAGCATAGGAACAAGCATAGCCTTACTATATGTTAGTTGTGTCAGAGTTGGGGAGAAGCAAATTATCATATTTTTATTCAATGTTCTTATTCTCCAACATTGTGGAAGGAGGTAAAATCTCTTACTAGAGTTGAAAGTGTGTGGCATGGAAATACAATTGAAGAGTGTCTTAAAGCTCAGTATATGAGAAAATACATAGAAACTGCATGCTTGGCCTTGTTGGGTATATGATTGACATGAAACTTGGTCAATTTTGAATGTAAGCCTATCTCAAGTTTACAAGCATATTTACGAGAAAATACATAACAACTACATGCTTGGTCTTGTGGGGTATATCATTGACATGAAACTTGGTCAATTTTGAATATAATCCTATCTCATTTTTTCAAGCATATTCATGTATATGCTCTAGGACAAAAATACATTACATGAGAATCAAATGAAAAAAAAAAGTACCAAGACAAATCCAAGAGGTACAAATAATCTATTTGCTGTGATTTTTTTATAGAGTTAGGACCAAAATGAATTACATAATAAAAAAAAAAAAATTAAAGTGCCAAGACAAATCTAGGAGGTACATATAATCTATCAACGATTTTTTTGTGTAACTTCACAAAATGGTGGAATTATCAATAGTGGTGAAGGGGTTTTATATTTTTGAGGATCATTATATTAAATTTAAAGAAAGACTTGAGGTTGGATCAAACAACTCAACAAAGCTTATGGCTATGAAGTTACTAATGAAAAGTACTCTGGTATTTCAAATTTGCAAATTTATGGTTTCTTCATTAGTAATTAATTGAATGACTAGATCTTCACATCTCCAAAATGTCATGCTCAGGCCTCTTGGTGAAAATGTAAAGGATATCATTGTCAGATTTGACCACAATTCATTCCCTCGTATATAAAGAACTCAATACTGTGAATAACAAACTATCTAAATGGGATCTCTAAATTTAGGAAGGTCGTATGGTTTTGATTGAACTTAAGAATGATTTTTCTATAGACTCATTAGATGATATAAAATCAATATTTACACATTGTGTTTTATGTTTCTAGACTGAGATATACCAATTTTGGAATTTTGCTAGTAAACCATAATGGTTGATGTAGATTCAAATTCTTGATATAGATGTTTTGAGTGATTAGACTACATCTAAAAGAGATCTGTTTTATTTGTTTATAGGTGTCCTCGAGGATAATATTTGTCAAGTCTAAAATGTTTGAAATTTTTTGGATGAACTCTTTTCAAGTGCATTATGCACCTATAACATGTAAATTTGCTTCCTACATACAAGTAAAAATTACATGTTTTTTTGAATCTCTCTCTCTCTCTCTCTCTCTCTATATATATATATATATATCCTCAAATACTACATTAAATTATTAATTTTTATAGTTAGATATGATTAACTAAAAATGTATTTATGTTGCATATACAATTCCAAGATGTTATGTATATATATATATATATATATATATATATATATATATATATAGAGAGAGAGAGAGAGAGAGAGAGAGAGAGAGAGAGAGAGAGAGAGATCTCAAATACCACATTAAATTATTAATTTTTATAGTTAGATATGA
>LPNX010197249.1:498272-526637 GCA_001517045.1 Pseudotsuga menziesii
AATGAAAGAATGAAAGAATCTTATAACACATCACCTGCTACATTTGCTTCTTAAGTAGTCTCTTGTTGTCCATCTCCTTTCTTCTTTAGATATTTGAATTCTTTCTTCAACTTGGATCTTCCCTTCATAAAATTCCTTTGATTATGTGGGTTCTTTCCTCTCTCCCTTTGTCTTTCCCTGTTCTCCATGGTCAACACATTTCCTGATGTCTCATCTATGTTTTTTCATCGCATTTCCTCCCTAAGAATAACACCAACAACATCTTCAAATTTTAGAGTGTTTGAACCAGAGACACAGATTCTTACATCCATGACTAAGTTGTTCTGGTTTTCTGGAAATGAGCACAAGATTGGAAGAGTCATAGCCTCATTATCGAAGTTCACTCCTACAAAACTTAGCTAATCAATAATAGTATTAAGTTCATTTAAATGGTTAGAAATAGAACCACCTTCTGACATCTTCATATTGAATAAACTATTCATTAGAAATACCTTGTTGGAGGTTGAGGGTTTTTAATACAGTTTAGCCAATGCATTCACCAGAACCTCTATTGTCTTTTCTTTTGAAATATTGAAATCTGTCGATGATGCTAGACACAATCGTATTCTTTCAAGTTCCTTTTTGTCAAGAACCTCCCATTCTTTGTTCTTCATAAACGTCATCTTACTTGTTTTTCCACCCAACAATAGAAATAGATCCTTCTGATATAGATAGTCATCCATTTGCATCTTCCATAACTAGTAGTTTTGGCCATTAAATTGCTCGACCCTAAACTTTCCTTCTTCTGCCATTGCTCCCATTCAAACCAAGAACCCTTCTTTCCTGTGAGTTTATGTGCCAAATAGGCCTTTGACTCTGATACCAATTGTTAGAAAAAACAAGATTGTGCAGAACAATAGCATAAAAAAAGATGCAGAAATAAAACACATAAACACAATACAAGAGAGACACCAATATATGTGGTTCTCCCAATATGAACGATTTCCACACAGAAATTGGGAGTCGTTTCTATTATATCGTCCAACAAAATGAAGGGATACAACCTGCAACACATCCACTACAACTTCCTCTTCACTCTCTCATTGTTTGGTCTTTCACAATGCTTCACGACCGCAATACAATTTCCTCATGCATAAAGAGGGTTTCCTTCTAGGGCTAAAATCCCTAACATAACTTCTACCATCATATTTGAGATCTAATGAACGGTTTAGATTGACTATGAAATTACAACATTTTACAAGTAAATTTTCTCATGTCATTTCAATGTTATAAAAATGGACCAAAAAAATTCTTTCAGAGGCACTTCCCTTGGACCCCCTAACCAAGGCGGATGGTCTCCCTTAGTGGGGGAAATACCCCCCCCCAAACCCCATGTCTAGGAGGAGTGTACAATAAAACTAGGGTATAAGCACAATTGAACAACATGATCTCTAAATCAATAAGATAATTAAGCTCCACAATCAACAGAGAGCCTTCTATCTTCCAAGGTTGTGAACTACATTAAAAACAAATTACAGTTTCAAATATATACTTATTTATTTATATAATTTTTGAGTTTTATGGTAAGATTACAATCAACATAAAAATAAATTTAAATAGTTAAATAATTTATCTAAAAAAGTTGCAAAACGCTTTATTTATATATATATATAATTAGCTTCTCACATTACATCGTCATAAAATTTCGATATATATATACATATACCGAATATGATGATCATGGACCTGGACCTTCAAAATGAAGTATCCTTCAAAATGAAGTATCCATAGACCACATAAAACCTATGAGCCACCTTCACAACCATAACATATACAACTGCTATTGGATACCCTAGTCTCTTTAGAGAAGAAATTGGAATGACTCTGCTACCCGGAATTTGAAGGCGATGGTGTTGTTCTGCCATGATTGCATTGTGTTCAGTCTCCACAAATCATAGTTAAGTTAAAATTTACATTGGTCTGGCCGGTTCAAGCATTTGGATGGTCACCTAGGTCCTAAATTGCCAATCCACCTCGTACCTTGACCCGATGTAAATGAACGTTGCATCTCGGCTCATCAACTAGTTTTGTCACGTTGTCACCCCATCCAGGGTTAATAAATATAAGGTTTATATAAGTCTAAACTATAATTAAAAACAAAACTCTCAAACTACATTTGATTTATTTAATCAAATACTTTAATCTATGCTTAAAAAGTACAATATAAAAGAGATGAAAATGTGAAATTACACGCAACGATTGGTGATCCCTTGTTTTGATATTTCTAAAACCTATTGTTAGAAGGAAGAAACATAATTATTTGTCAAACATTCCATTCTCGTTCTATTTATATATTATGAGAATTATCTTCAAAATATTTTGATAAGAATAAGTTTATATTCAACTTAAAAGCAACATATAAACTTTAATTAACTATTTAAAAATAATTAATTTTTTTTATTCTTTATAATTCATAAAGATTGGTTTCTTATTCTTTATAATTCCTAAAAAATTATATTTGTAATTAAACTAGCACAACCATATAATTTATGGTTGGATCATGTTGATAGAGATCAAATGGTTCAGAGATAGTTATGCAAAGGAAGACATTTTGAAAATATATGTTTATTCTTCATATTCTTCTAGTTAAACGGGTTCAAGTGTGAGTTACCCATGCCTTGCTACATGTTATCACTGACATTCTTCATGTTATACATTTATCAACTATCATCTTTTTTTTATATTGATTTTTTTTAATCTCACATTCACATTCTTTTAGTTATCTGCCATAAACTGTTGGTTATCCATTCATCAACTATGAGTTATCCATGCATTGCTACCAGTTATCCATTCAAAAGCTAGCTACCAATTATTTTTTATATTCCTTTTTTATAATTGTTTATTTTGAATTTTGAACGACTGCCATAGAATTAATCTCGACGGTACACTTGTCTCATCCTCATCCATAGATGAAAAAGCATAGGCCGTAGTCCACCCCAAATCTCAAATAAAAATGTTTATCGACGTAATAAATTTACAACTAGCAACAACCATATTAATAAGATTAATATGTTTGGAATACTCAGAGACATATATTTGACACATTTATAATGTTTTTTTTCCTAAAAAATGTGCCAATTACTTGTATGTAAGAGTTAACCTAATATAACAACACAGGGACTTCACTTAGTGAACATCTCACATAGCACGTGCGATCGTGGATTATTAAAGAATACCCTTAATTTCAAGAGATATTGACCCAAACTCTTTTTGTTGAAACCCCCTCCCAATACTTAAAGCCTCCTCCCCACCCCTTTTTATACCTCAATCCTTATAAACCACCCTACCCACCCCCACCTTAAACCCCTCATCCCCCCAATACCTGCAATATATTGGTTCAATTTTTAATACTTTTAAAACCCACAATATGAACCAACGTGATATGATATTGGTCAACAAGTGAAGCCCTCGTGTATAACAATCACTTAATTTGTGGACTCAGAGCCTCATTATCCCTATTTTTAAAAGTGTGGATACAATGAACCCCTCTAGTTATCAGACAATTATGATTAGCCCTCTCTTAGCCAAGTTATATGGTATTATTTTGGAAAACAAGATCAACATATGGCTTGAAAATGAAGGTAAGTGGCCTAAAGTCCAAGCGGGTTTTAGAAGGCGACACTCAACAACGGACCACCTCGTTACGCTTGAAATAATTGTGGAGGAATGACGTAATGATAAATCCAATCTCTTTTGTTTCTTTGTGGAATTTAGACAAGCTTTCGATATGGTACCTAGAAATAACCTATGGAATAGATTAGAAGATCTAAAGGTTCCTTTCGAGTTGAGAGCTTCCAGAATAAGGTTATACGAGAATGTCATTTCCAAGTTTAAGAGCAACGAGGGGTGGTCGAAAGATATTAAGTGTAATATCGGATTTAAACAAGGTTTCCCCCTCTTCCCCGCCCTATTTGACATTTACATCGATAAGCTAGAAGGTTGTTTAGACTAAGGAGGATGTGCTGGAACAATCTTAGTTGGAATAGTCATCATCCTTTTTCTCTATGCCGACAATATTGTTCTTCTGGCAAGGTGTCCATCCGATATTGATAAGAAACTAAGACTTCTTAAGGATTTTTGCTCTACCATGGGTATGACTGTTAACACTAACAAAAAAAAGTTATGATTATCAAATCCAAGAAGGACACTTACGCTAATTTTTTGTATGACAATAGCAACTTGGAAGAAGTGTCTTCTTACAAATACATAGGAATTGATATTTATCACACACTCAACTGGAACTATAACATTGAGAAAAGGATTAATGGAGGGTGGAAAGCTTATTTTGGTCTTGAAAACAATTGTAAAGCAGCAAACCTTGTGATGTGGGATAAAAAGAAGCTCCTCTTTGGAACTTTAGTCACTCTTATTATCTTGTATGGGTGTGAGGTTTGGGGTTGCAACATCTCTAGAGAATCCTGGAGAAAGATTGAGCAAATCCAGAAGCATTTTATAATGTATAACCTCAAAATTAAAAGCAATGCACCCTACCCTATTCTCCTTATAGAAGTGGGTTGTTCCCCTATCAAGAGCCTAGCTATGACTAGGCTCCTATTGTACAAGCACAAACTCAATAACATTGGATACCATAGACTTCCTAAGCTAGATTTAAAATCAAAACCACCTAAGTCTCAAGCGAGGTTGGTATAAAGATACGAGTGCCTAGTTAAACCATTAGGAGATCGACGAAAAATATTACATTGCAAAATATTAATAACATTAAAAATATTGTTACTTCTAAGTTTAAAGAGAAAATGTGGTGTGAGAAAGATTTAGAGGCTAAAAGAAAATTAAGATATTATAAGGAGGTCATCAACCCTACTCTAGAAGATAAAAAGTATCTCTTTGTTTTAACTAGTTCAAAGAAAAAAATTAATATAGCCAAGATATGAACGAACTCTCATGAACTACATAGTGAAACAGGTCGTTGGGCAGTTCCTAAAACACCATGGGTGGAAAGGATTTGCTATCTCTATGAGAATATGAAAATTGAGGATGAAAATCACTTCCTCTTAGAGTGCCTTGCGTACACCCACATTAGATCTCAGTTTCATAATCTTTGTTACAATACCGACTTTCCTATCCTTTTAACTTGTCAAAATTATAGTGAGCTCAAAACGCTTCTCTCCGAGCTCTTTGAGCATAGAAACACAATTTTAAAACAAACTAAATAATTCATTTCTTTAGGTTCGATATATAAAAGTTTGGTCTCAGTGGACGTTAATCATTATCATCATCATAACTTAAACTATATTTAAACTCTTAGGGTTAGAAAGTACAATACAAATGAAAAAAGTAAAATTATACACAACAAATGGGGATATGATGACCTTGTGTTTGTATTGAAAAAGTAAAATTATACACAACAAATGGGGATATGATGACCTTGTGTTTGTATTGAAAAAGTAAAATTACACACAACAAATGGGGACATGGTGACCTTGTGTTTGTATTTCAAAACCATGATAAGCTCGTATTTAAGAAAGGAATTAAAAAACATAAACTCTATATAATACTAAAACTATATTCTCAAAGCATTTTATTAGTAATGAGTTTATATAATTGTTTAAATCTTCATAAGTTAAAATTAAAGGATTTTTCATATATGTGATACTATGAACATTGAGGATAAAAGTCATTTTTCTTAGAGTGTCCAACTTACATCCACATTAGATAACAGTTTAATTATCTTTACTACAATTCATATCTCCCTAACATTCTGACTTGTCAAAACTACTCTGACTTAGGAACACTTCTTTCTAAACTTTGAGTATCAAAAGTGAACCAAATAATTCCTCTCGTCCCCTTAAGTCAACTATGATGACCTAGGAACTCTTCTTTCTAAACTTTTTGAGCTTTAGAAACTAACCTAATAATTCCTTGCTTTCCTCTTAAAGTCCTATAAACTAAAGTTGGTCTTGATGGATGTTAACCACCATTATCGATGTAGTCATGTTCCTTGGCAGTTGTTGTTGTCATCATCGAGATTGTAATTGTAATTGTATAAGTTTATGATTAAATAAAAATAAATATTAAAAAGGTTGATCACTAAAATTAATAACCATTAATAAGATTTATAAGAATGATGAACTAAAAAGTCAAATTAAGAAAATTAATAATTTAATAAATATTTAAAATTATAGTTTATTTAGTAAATATTTTAAAATTAAAAATGTGGAAAAATAATGTTTAATTAAATTAGTAATAGTTATATGAATAACAAAAAATTATTGTAAATCCATAAAATCCTTAAATTTATACCATGATTTGAATATTAAATAACCTTTATTTAAACTAACTTAGAAAGGTGTCAATAGGATAATGTTTATTTAAATTAATAGTTTTTAATATTAATTCGTTAATCTTTATAAATATTTGTTTGGATAATTAAATATAAAGCAGTAAACTGGATTAGTAAAACTTTATATTTATATGGATAATTGAATATAAAGCATTAAAATGAATTTATTAATTTTAAATTTTAGGGTTGGAATATAAAGCAATAACATGATTCATACCAATTAAGAAATGAATTTTTGAATTAATGTGTGAAAAAGTTTGAATTTATTCGTTATAATTTGGTCTTTTAAGATCAATTAAAAAAAATTATTAAAGTTATGACCATACAATATGTTTTTATTTTAATAATTCGATCTAATCATGATTTTTTTATAATAATTCTAATTGATTATGATCTATTTTTTAATAATTCTATTTGATTATGATCTATTTTTTAATAATTTCAATATCCAAGGAGTTGTGAGTTTCAAAATCTAGTCCAATTTAAAATGCTAGAAGTCAAATCCAATTATAAAAAAATATTTTGCTGGATTTTGGAAATCAAGTCAAACTATATAATTTTGATTTTTTTGGATGCCAGCTTGCAACAAAACAGTACATTGAAATCATTTTGCTATATCCTAACAAAGATGGCCCAACAAAAAGTACTTTTGAATAAATTTCTTCAAACGCACTGGATGATGTGTTTTCATAAACTAATACGACAGGGGACAGAAAGTATAAGCTTAAAAGCTGACGTGACTGAGCCACGTCAGCAAACAAAACAAGCACTATCTAGGTTCTACCATTTGTCTTAACAATGGTAGAGATTAGTACACTGTTGCACTTTGAAATTGGTTATTTATATATATATATATGGCAGGGTAGCATTTAATATGTCCTGACTTGACTGACCAAATAAAATAAGGTTTTTTTAATTTGTCTTACACTGTTGCACTTTGAAATGGGTTATTATTATACATCTTGCACGCGTTTAATATGTTTTGTGGTGTAAGGTTTTTTTATTTGTCTTACACTGTTGCACTTTGAAATGGGTCATTATTATACATCTTGCAAGCATTTAATATGTTTTGTGGTAGATATGTATTTTTGGATACAATGCATTATTAAGGGTTTAATGGAACTGCAGCTGTGAAGCAGGTAGTTGGATCTTAAGATTTAATTGCTTCAATTGGATTTTAAGATCTAACTGTTTGACATTAAAGCTTAATTAACAGGCTGGTTAATTTAAGTCACCATCTAAGTCACAAAATTCGGGCAAATTTGAACCTTTAAGTTCGAATTTTGTCGAATCTCAAACTGGTTCGAATCTAATGGCCAATTTTAAAGCGAATTTAATAAAAATCTCAAAAAAAATTTGGGCTGGTTTTTTCATTTAAACCTTATTCCTAGCAGGCTACTGTCCACTTACTCCAGTCTCAAATCCCAACCCGTGTGCAAAGTTTTTCCTCTCTCCTTATCGCTGCTTAGGAAAGAAACCCTCATGCTAGGGCTTAGAGCTCATGACTCTATGAGTTTCCATCTCAATGTTCACAAATCATTGCTACTGCTCAATCACCAACTCATCGTTTGAGTTACAGACTATAATCTACAAGTGCAATTGCAGTCATAGACCCGCGATTATGTTGTGCCGCCATTGAAGAGTGAATTTAATCTCACTTGAGAATAAATTTATCTAAGCAGTTGAGTTGAAAGTTGAAACAATACCTGAGTTGCGCATTTCCAGTTCCACAAATAAATTGTTGATGTAATTTTTTATTAGTTTATACTATATTTCAGATAATATATATATATTCGAATCTAAAGACGAACCTCATAGAGAAATTTGAATTCGAATCGAATCAAATGGTCATCGAACTCGAATTCGAATTTGAACCATGTGACTTAGGTCACCATTACATCCAACAATGCATATATATACACTTTTATGAGTCTTACATAATAGAATACATTAAATGCTACCCTAGAGGGGATGCATATTAATTACCTTTAAAATCTATCCTAACCTCGACACAAGTATTTAATTGAAGTAGAATAACATTCATGACACCAAACAAAACCTAGATTTATGTAAACATAACATTTGTCACTATGGGGATTGATTAGGAAGTATGTAATTCAACAGATCTATGTTCATGGCTGAAGTATGTAACTCAGCAGATTTATGTTTGATTTTGGCTAGGTCTTACACAAAAAGTAAGTTCAAGGTCCATCACTTTCACTTGTGGAAAAAAAAAACATTACATTTATGATAGAAAACAAAGCCTAAAGATTTATATAGCTAAATGGATAAGAAACAAAACCTAGATTTATGGAGATAGAATTTGGTATTTACAATTTTGCAAACTCTCTTAGTGTCATATTGTTGTTTGACTGAATTGGTGATGTAATTTTGTTAATAAAATTTTATTAATTCAGTGCCTTTGAGTTTGTAAAACGCTTAATAAATCATTTTCATGGAACAATTTCATATTGCAATTTTAGTAATCAAAACATGTAATTTCAAAACTCTTTAGCAAATTGTCCAAAGAATCTGAACAGAAAATAAACATTATTTGTTAAACAAATAAGAGCATGTTTCTCAAAACTCTCATTACGTACTGTCCTGTCATGGATAGTCATTTCTCACTGTCCTGTCCGAACATGGATAGTCATTTGTTAATCTGGTCTACATGCGTAGGAAGGCGCTTGAGTAAGTGCCAAGTATTTACTAACAATGGTAGGCATTAAAATATTTAACAACCAGTTAGGAGGGCCATACATTGGCATTATTGCTCTCAAGACTGGAAAACAAGGAATGGACGGCAGAGCAGAATAATTTCTGGCCTCCCGAGTCCCAGCCATCGGAATCCACATAAGCCCTAGCGTCGTTGCATTGATGGGTGAATGTTTTTATCTGTTTCCAGTTTATCAAACGGCTTCCATGTGCATCTCTGTGATCTGTTTATGATGATAGGTTTTAATGGTTTTTGTTGGAATGCTGTTCCAGAAGGTCAAATAACAAGTGGTACCAGAAGAAAAATGGGTTATTTGTTGATGATATTTCATCCCTATCATGTAAAGAAGAAGGTCAATGACAACCTGGATCATTACATTTCAACTTCTTTCCAGTGGGATGCTCAGCACCAGCCTTTCTGGGTACAATCCCAGGAGGAAAAGTTTGAAGATGTTATATTATACTTTTATAAACAGACCCATTTAAAGCTTGTCTCATTCTTTTCTTTTTCCCAGAATGATCTCCAGTTTCATACATACAGATAGATGGTTGAAGCAGAAGGGTTGAAAGAGCTGGTTTGGGAGGGGTTGCATCCGGCAAGTTGCTGTTTGGCTATTATCATATATTACTTTACTTTTGTGTTCTCTGATATCAAGAAATCCATCCAATTGACATATTGCCTATTTGAGTGGCTTGTATGGAGTTTTCACATTATTTTCACCGATTTGTTTCACAGTGGATTCCTGAATGCCTTGTATCTTGATCTAGTGAAGCAAGATTATTAAAAATAGATGGCGTCGAGTTCTATTTAAAATATGCTTTATTGATGTTTGGAATTTCATGGCAGGTTGATTCAAACCCTAAACAATGTCAACTTCAGTTGTGATTTCCTCCAAAATTAAAACTTGGTTTTGTCAAAGTCACGCCTAGAACATAATTTTTTTTTTATAGCGAGAATGGCATAATATGTACATGTTAGTCTGTAGTATTAATTGCGAGGAATTTTAGTTGAAGTAAAGCTCAATATGATAAATGGTTTTGCAATTCATGTCACAGTATTGAAATTTGAAGGCAAAATGTTCTGGGTCATTTTGCAAATAACTGAAATTTGATGGTAAAAACGTTCTTCGTCATTTTGCAATTCATATTCCCAAACCTGGATAAAATGTTCTTTAGTAAACCTGATTAATATTTAAATAAAAGCAAGCAATTTACCAAACAGGTATGATTGACTGTTAAAATCATTCATTTTTTTATAACTCAAATATTTTGAAATTCCAATCCTATATATTGCTAATATTAAGTAAAAGTTCTCATTAAAAGAAATTTACCTTTAATTATTAGTTATATGAATTTTTTTTTTAATTATATATATATATATATATATATATATATATATATATATATATATATATAAACAAAACCTTATATGAACGTCATAGTAGTTATCATGATCATTGTATTATTCATTTTCATATTCTTCTTCATCATTGTCATCATAGTTGTTGTAGTTGTCATCGTCATCATTATCATCATCAACATCATTGCCGTGGTGGTCATTGTTGTCATTAATGTTGTAGTCGTCATCATCATTGTTATCATTATCATGTCCATCTTTATTGTCGTCATCACCATCATCATCCTCGTCGCCGCCATTGATGTCGTCATCACCATTGTCATGATCATTGGCATCCTCATAGTGGAGCAAATTTGGGGTCTAAAATGCACCTTATAAAAAATTGTGCCATGGATGAATGTGTGATGAGTCAGATTTCTCAAACTAATATGATTTCAACATTTTGGTCAACCATTGTGGTTGAGTTGGAAGTATGAAGTCAATAATGCTTATGTGTCATATTTTTATTTCACAATAGTTAACTCCGTATAAATCTCACCTTGGTTAAGAACGTGAAAAGTCCATCTCAAATTATGATAAATATAGAATATTTTGTAATATCACTACTTCCAAGTGGAGTAATTTTGAAATAATAAAACAATTATACATTATTTTTTTTAAATAAGTAATATTTAAAAAAGTGTCATAAATAAGTAAATAGGAGAGAGAGAAAAATATATATTTTCCTAATTTTGAGATAACTTTCTCTCTCAAAATTGTAATTGGAAGCTCTTGGTACCATTGGAAAGGTATCAACAAGTGCTACGACTTTCACGTTTTGAGTTTTCCAATGTTCTTCCTTGATTTTTTGGGGCCCATAAAATCGGTGCACAATCTTGGAAAAATCAAAACATGAAATTCGTGGCACTCATTGAGACATTTCCAACGGTACCAAGAGCTTCAAATAATGATTTAGGAAACAAAGTTATCACAAAAATAACAAAATATTATTTTTTCTCTTTGTTAGTTCCTAAGTTTGCACCTAAGGTTGCTACATTTATATGTTACAATTTTTAAGCCTAGACCAATCCCAATAGTGACTTTAACCTTCTTGAATCTATGTAAATTTTCATCCAATTCTAACTCATTACATGATATTGAATGCTTTGCTTTATACTTTTGTTTCAGATTTTGATTGCTAACCAGTGAAATATAATAAGATGGCACAATTGGTATGTAGCTTGTGGTATTCATTAGTTTTGTAAATGTTTTGCTTTATTTAAGAGATTTGAATCAACAACTAAAAAAGTTTCACCTCAGAGAATGTGTTGCGCTGTGGAATGTTATAATGGTTGCACTACAAAACTGTCAAATTGCGACACTACCAAACCAGCGCACTAACATCCTACATCCTGTCAGAACAATCATTTCAGTCGTGTCATATCTACGAATATCCTTAATCATGGAAGAGAGTGTGAATTCTATGGGTTATGATCATTTTTTGTGGTGGTAAGGTATTTTAAATCTCACGAAGTTTTTTTCCATCTAGCTAACCCATGATTTCTGATGATGGCTAGCCGACTCAGAAAAATTGAAATTGTTAGTCATATGCTTTTATTGAATGTTTCCTTCCCCCACTAATGATAGAGTTATTAATGTGTATGTGAGTTACGGGAAGTGTTCAATTGTTCCCTTTATTGTTTTTCAAACGTGTAAAGCATGCCTTCTCATGGGAGTGGACATGTAGTTCGACATGAACTAGAGGGAGACAAACTGCTTGAGGCTTACCTTGCGTTTGGATTAAAATTCAGAAGAGTGGGTTGGTTTTGCTTCTGCGAGAAGCTACAAGGTCATTATACTGCATTAGCTTGGGCATTTGCAGAAGGATTTCATGGAGATAATTCCACAGTAGGATACTTAACCTTTCCGGTGATAGAAATTCAATACCTACAACATGGGAACTTCCATGAGATGGAGAATGTTGGTTAAATCTTCATAGTGTCAATGTTGTTGACTGCAATCATTTTCTCAAGAAAGAAATCCAGAACCTAGAATGGAAAAAGGGCATTCCTCAGACATGGATGAAGGAAGATTACATTCATATGTTGAAAATAGTTCACAGATATGTCACAGGAGAAGGCATGTATGCAATCGTTTATTTGTATCATATGAGGTTCCTCCAGCATTTAGATGGGGTATCTAAAATGAATCTACCCTTTAATATCCTAAAGAGCCGAACCAAAATGGAAACTAGGGTTAGGTCTTTCCCCACAATCCAGTATAGTATCTTCCACTAGGCCTTCATAAAAGCACTGATAGTTGTCATGTCCCCATTTTTAACATGGCTTAAAAATTGCCTAAGTCACCTTAGAAAAATTATTAAAAATTATTATTGGTGACAAATAAGGGGAAAATGGCTAAGTATGGTTCCTAAGGCTTAATTGAAATTAATTGGAGCCTAAATAATATTTCCTAACCAATTTGAATGGGAAATGTGACCACCAAAAGTTCCAATTTGAATGTATGGAGGAGAAAATAATCTAATTGGGATTAAATTGGAGAAATAGCCAGTAATATTTTTTTGTAAGTAAGGAGATTTTTATTTATTTATGTCAGAATGAGAGAGATATAGACTAAGAACTTCGGCCTATTCTTGACACCAACCATTTCCTGGCCCATCTTCCCATAGTAACTAAGACCGAATCTTGACCCCAAAAACCCATTACAATGTAATTTATCAAAAATCTACGGTTACCAGCAGAACCTTCCGTATTCCTTAACAAACTATTCCTTCCTGACTACTTAAACATACTACTACTAACCAGCAAAACAAACATAATAACATTGACATTTTTTTTGCTAACAAGCCTTGAAACACATAACACATTCTTATCATACCACCTATATCAGAATGTACGGGAGATCAGGGATGCGTTCCTGGCGCACACCCTCAGCTGTCGTTGACTGGATCACCACAGGTGGCGGAGCAGGAGGAGCTTGAAAACCAAGCCCCTTTAGAAGAATATCAACCTTGAGATTCAACTGCTATATATCATAGGATATGGATGCCCGCCACTCATCTGGCTGCCCTACTGCTTCATTTGCATCCTTCATGTCCCATGTCAACTGCCCGATGAGGTTTTCATGACCCAAAAAAGAGCCACAGTCCTGTCATACATGCTTAATCTTCCTACGTTTTGGATAGGATCAAGGATCTGGTCCTCTTTCTTCTGAAACTCCTCATGGAAAGTTTCTCTATCCA
The DNA here is from genome assembly GCA_001517045.1 of Pseudotsuga menziesii. Taxonomy (NCBI): domain Eukaryota; kingdom Viridiplantae; phylum Streptophyta; class Pinopsida; order Pinales; family Pinaceae; genus Pseudotsuga; species Pseudotsuga menziesii. The sequence goes on from LPNX010197249.1 coordinate 511,926, forward strand.
TCTCATCCGACAATTGTTTCTCCGTCTCATTAATCTGTTGTTGGATTTCCTTGGGTAGCTCGAGCTTGAACATTTTGGATTCCCACATAGCCTTCTTCTGGTCCCTTGAGGGCTTTCCGAATTCTTCCTCATGGCTTGGGATCTGCTTCTCTTTCCATTTACAGCCATCCATATGGTCGTCTTCCCACCTTTGTTGAAACATAAGCAGAGTTCGCAACTCCAATGTCTTGCTTTCTTGTGATGCAAAAGACATTGTACACATGAGGCTTATGTGATTCTTCACATCACCCAACACCTCCCTAAATAGAATTTTCCTTATCAATAATATGATAACAACAATACAAACCATGATGCTCTGTAGACGGTCTGTAGTCCGGAGTAGATAAATCCCACACAAGCACCCAGATCCTCCCTTCTCGCCATTCATTTTTTGCATGTATGTTGATCCTTTGAAAATATGGAATCTTGGTAATGACTTGAAGCGAAGTTAAATCCTACATGCTAGTCACCATATCGTTCCTCTCGGCAACGTACCTAACCACCTTTCCAGTTAGTGATCTGGGCCCTCCCGGTGTCCTCCCCTACATATGCCATTACTCCCTTACATGTCCTGGAGTGTGAGAGTTACATAGTTGTCCTGAGCCATTGCATCCATCACCTCGTCGCAGTCCTTTACTTTGACAGCTCTATGGGTCTTTGTCCTAAGGTTTTCCAAACTGTATGCCACCTGATTCCCCTATCGTTTGATGTGGTTAAAGCTGGCTACCAACCCTGCCATCAATACTCCTTTAAGATTCTCCAGACGCCTCTCTAACCTCCACGAGTGCACCATCTTGGCGCTGTGAGTTTTGTTCTGAGTTTTAGTGGCCATTTAGATCACCACCTAGGAGTCACCTTCGATAATTATAGGCATCCACCAGTTTTCATTCACCATTCCCAGTCCCTGCAAGCTGAGACCTTCTACCTCAACTACATTGTTGGTTTCCCAACCTATGCTCCCAAAACTAAAGCCCAACATTCTTCCTTTGCAATCTCGAATGATGCACATGTAACCTGTTGGTCCTAGATTTCCCTTCGATGCACCATCAAAGTTGAGCTTGAGAAACCCCTTGAGAGGAAGCTTCCAGTTCTTTGAATTTTTCATCGCTTGTGTTGAGTTTGGATTAATATTATCCGAATACATGGGTTTCGACAATCCCAAGGCCCTTAGAATGGGGGATTCCACCACTGATGCCTCCCAATACAATCTCTCCCAGACCCCCATACTTATTGTCTCTTGCATTCTGCTTGTGATAATATCCCATATTTTTCTTGATGGAATAACTTTCCCCTGGAAGGTCCTAGCATTTATCCCTCTCCATATTTCCCATAGCACAAATTGAGGGAAGATCTCCCATAACCGTTTCAAGACGGGGTTCTGAAAAGGGTTGCTGGTCCATTCAGTTAGCATCTTGTTTGGGTATTGCCTAACCCTGTCAAATATTCTAAAAATCGACGCTCCTTGATCCCAAATGGTGGATGCAAACGTGTAGGCATACAGGGGGTGGCTACTTGTTTCTTCTTCGATCTTGCATAGACAACACTGGTAAGGTCCAACCATCCCTCTTTTTTTGAGATTTTCTTTTGTTAAAATTTGGTTTCTTATCACAAGGAAATTGAATACATTTACTTTGAACCATAGATTCTTCTTCCATAATTTTCCCATTTTTGATTTGTTGGTTGGATGTCGACCCCTGTCAGAATGACACAAGCTTCCTTCATTGTAAAGGAGCCCTTTTATCCATACCCCCACTGGAGCTTGTCTTCCCCTGGGTGCATTCGTATGAAACTGTTGTTGAGAGATGCTTCCAGAATATCAGCCTCCTCCCCTTGACCAAGGTGTTCCCACCAATCCCTTTCTTCCCATACTCAAAAGTCATGATCATCTACTTGTTTTTTTCATATATCTTTGACTTCGTGATTTCCTTGACGGTACTTTCTTCTAGGATTCGAGGAAAATCCCTTCCGTGATTGAGAGGGGGTAATTTTTTCCAAGAGTCCTCCCATAACTAGGAATTCCTTACTTCCTAGAAGTTGTGTTCTTGTACCAATCTCCTCTCCAGCCATATTGTTTTCCATATGTGGGATCCAAGAGTATCCTCAGTGAACCATATAAGCTCTCTTTTTCCCCATTGCTCTGCATACTTAATGTGACACATATTCGCCTAGGGTTATTGAGCATGGGTTACCCATATCCACCGTATATTGGCTCCACTTATTACATTTTTCTGTTCTGGATCCCCAAGGCCTAAGTCCCCATAGTGTTTAGGGGTACACACTGTTTCCCACTTCACCAAATCGCACTTCTGCTTCTCATTGGTGCCTACATGAATTCCTGTTGCATGTTCCTTATCTCTTTCAAGATGGATTTTGGATCCACCACGGTGGAGAAGATACAAGTCGGCATAGCCTGAGGGACTGATTTAACTAGAACCAGCCTACTAGCTAAATTAAGGGGTATCAGAGTCCAGTTTGTCAACCGCTTTTTCAGACTATCTAGCAATTATGTCTATAAACCTTTTTTGGAAATTGAATTCACTAAAGGGGTTCCTAGGTATTTGGAAGGAAGGGAGCTTTCTTGGAAGCCCAATATCCAACATATATTCCTTCTTCAAATACAAAGGGTTCTAAAGAAGAAAACTTGGGATTTTTGGTCATTGGTATCCAACCCCGATGCTTTTCCAAAGTCAAACATGCACTTTTTGAGTTTCCTAGCTTCTTGAACCGATGGGTAACCCATTAACATTGTATCATCCAAAAAATTTTGGTGGGTTTGTTTGTCCGGCATCAAGTGAATTCTTATCCCTTTGAGATCATTTTTGTCTCTCAATGTCAAAACCCCAATTTTTCACAAAAATTTAAATTTTTAAGATAACATAAAATGTTGAATATGTGGTTTACTAACAGCTAATGGTTAGCGGAAAATGAAACAGTGCAACGATTAGTATTATACATTTTCAAATTACGTAAACTAAAGCAACTTCTTTTTCGTAACGTAAAATATGATTTACTTGCATATTGTTTTCTTTCAGTTTACTAATGAGTCTACTTTATGGCAAGTAGGTAGAATCTAACTTTGAATCCTGGGCTTACCTAGCATTTATGCTAATGCAAACAGATTGCTAGTTCTTATAGGTTCACAGGTACGATCGATCAAGTAGATGTTTTAAAATTCATAAAGTATCAAGAAGTGTTTTTGTTTGCAAAATAATATGCTAGTAAAATAAGCTGATAATTTTCAAGCAACTTCAACAAGGTAAAGTAGTTTATCTTTTCTAGTTTTTCTTGTAATCAGATTTTAGATAAACGGGTTCTTTCTTTATCAAGCTTCGTGACACCAAATATAATTACTGAGAGCTCTAATCTTGTAATCTTTGTCGTACATTCATTTCTATCTTAACATGCTTAACTTGAAAATGTTATACTTATTTGTACTACTTGTTTTTATTCATGGAAGAGCTTCTATCAATACTGATAGTGAAGATTCTCAATAATTTATAATTTTTCGATTTTATTTTTAACTTACTAGTTATGGAAGTTATCAACCTGTTACTGGTATGTAAAAACCAGTTGTTCACTAACAAGTTATCAACTTTCTTACGTACATTAACGTCGTATTGCATGTACTAATGTAACCACATACATTATTGTATTATTTACTAAAGTACCAAACTGATCGTTAGTTACATTCTGTTGGGAAACTTACTGCCTGTAAAACTCCTTGATATTATAAGCTTGATTATTGTAAAAAAATAACTGCATTGTTTCAGATGGAATACTGTATGCCCTTACTTCCTAATTCTAAGTCAATCAGTGTCGTTCCAATGATTATAGACTTGAGCATGGTTATTCCATTGTAATTTTATTACTACTATAATGCCTCTCTTACATTAAGTTAATGTTTACAGTAACTATTATGGTAGATCTTTCTACTATGATTAAAATTCTACCCTATGCTAAGTACAGGTTATCTTGATCAATCACAAACTATCTTGTCCAATATAAACAATTATGGTATTTTACTAGTATTGACAGTTCGAGAAGCAACTAGAGTTTATGAAAGTTTAAACCAAAGTTGAACTTTGTAAAATTCATGTTTATAAACTTGTACTATGCTATTCAACTCCATAAATTATAACCACCCAAGATGATTATTTATAAGTGATAAGTTTAAACTATAATACATGCATACTTAACATTGTTTTGCAAGTATATAAATCTACTTATAGATAGAAGGGTTCTAAGCATGATCGATTTCGGAATTTATCCAAAGGATTAAGTGGTTGCCACCTTTCACTAGGGTCAACGTTTAAGAAAAACTATTGTTTAACCAAACGCCAAATCGAAGCTAGCAAACATTATGATAAATATTTTATATAAATATCGCGGTGATACACACACACACACACACACACACACACACACACACACACACACACACACACATATCATAGCTCATGCAAAGTTTGATGAAAAATCATTGTTTTAATCATTTGAATGATTGAACCGTAGGTGGACTTTGGAATCGACCCTTGCATGGTTTGAATTATATTGATGGCACGTGGTCACCTCCTGTCCATGTATTGGCGATATAAAACTCTTGCAACCCTAATCGCTTGCCATTCTCCCTCCGAAGTTCACGCTGGCCTTTGGGCTGCTCTGCAAGGTTTCATGGTAGTTGTGAGGGTTCTTCCTGTACTAGCCTACTCCAAAACTTGGGTTTAACACTCCTGTAGTCTCCTGAGTTCAGTCTTGTGGCCAACCTTCTTGGCTGTGGGTGTTATTATGCGAGAGTTTACTGGTTTGTTGCACTTGGCTTGCGACCTATCCTTAGCTCCATTTTTCCTTCCCCGTGGCCTGTCACTGCTGTGAGAAGCTAAGCTTCATTGCTGCTAGTTGTGCTCCATCGACGTCGTAGGGTTTGGGATATTTTGTATGTGCAAATTGCAATTGGTGACAGTCTCTTCGCTAGACTGTTCGATACTCTTATTGAAGGTAAATATTTCGTTTTCTTTCCAGAATAGAAGACTCACAGTAAAGTTATTTTTACAGTAGGGTTTACAATAACGAATGAGTTTTGTAACTAACACATAGTATTGTGCTCTCCTTGTAGGAGCTTGTGACTACTCTTGCAACCCATGATGAAGATAATGCTGGCTGTCTTCGAGGGCTAGTAGCTCCAATCCGGTAAGACCTGGGTTCAACAAATGGGTTCTTACCCTGCTTGTGACAGGGTTGTCGATGGTGAAACCCCGAGCTTGAGAGCTTGTCCAGTTTCTCCATTAGTTACATGGTTTTCTTTTTTAAAAGTTGTTGGTTCTATTCTGTTTGCAAACCCTCGCTATGTCATTGGGTAGTCCCGGCCTTGAGTTGGGTGTTGTAATTAGTTTAAATTTCCAGCCTTACGGCCTGTCAATGCAATACATTGGTTTTTAAGAAAGTTTTTCTTCGAGCCCAGTCTCGTTTTGCAGTGGTACTGTATATTGTGACTCTGCATATGTTAGGGTTTTCCCTAACCGACTATTGATGAAGAATATTACTGTCTAATATATTTTGCAAATAGATTATTGTTAATATTTAAGACTATAACCCAGTCATATTGTGTAGTTTATAATATTTAACCTACCTGTTCGGAATATACAAACTAGGGTATTCATGGAATGAAACCCTTGTCTAAATAAATTCTTCAATTGATTAATAATATGATTATGCTATTTGTTAATTTGGTTAGTTATTATTATTACAGGTGTATTGTGATAATTTAACTTGTAACAATACATTTGTCTTTTTAAAGGACTGTAAACAGTCTATAGTAGTTTAATTGTTTATTGATATAATAATCCAAATAAATGAATTGTAACTTAAATGTTTTTATTTGTAAAGATTAAATACATTTGGTTTAGGGTTTCGATCCTGAAGTTTACCTTTACAGGTATAAGCCTGTCTTGTCTGATAATTATAAAACAGTTTTTACATAGATAGAGATTTATTTTTATATTAGTTGTTAATCATATTCTCATTGTTTTTATTTACTAAACTGATAGATAGAATTTACTCAGAGTTCTTTGAAAAGATAAGCATAGATTCTGTAACTTAGTTTGCTCTTTAAATTTAAGTACTTTTGATATAACCCTACTTAGTTTATAGTAATTATTAGTCTTAGATTAGTTGATATTATTAGAAAATAAACTATATGATTAGTAGTTTATTTCTTTACTGAACTGAATGTAAACATTGTAACTTGAGATTTCTCTGCTGCATTTCATTCAGTTACTAAGTAAACACAAAGAAATATAAACCTATCATAGCACAGTTTAACCTCCATAATATTTTAATTTCAATAAAAATTAATCTACTGTCTGTAAAAACACAATCTTATCTACTAAGATATTCTCTTATCATCTTAATCGTTCTACCTGTACTAGATTACTTCTATTTCTTTTCCAATATATTTACATAAATAAGCTTGTTAAAACAATAAACAAAGATAACCACATCACTAATATTTTTAATAATAACCTACATATTGAAATAAATTACTCTGTTAACTACGAAATGCAGAACCATGTCTATTCTATTCAGTATCTTAACATTTTCTTTTATCTACTGTAAATACTCTATCTGTGCTGGAGTACGGCCTGGTCATTCCAGGTGTGGAAAAACACAGACTAGAAATTATTTTCCATTCTAACACATTAAAACAAAATAATGTAGAACCTGATTAGGATAGATGACAACATGTTAGGAGGTCGTTCCTCCCTACAAAACTCCCAGAGAGAGCTCAAACAACGCTTCCTCAGGACCCTCGAGCATGTTCCTGGTCTTATTGGCTGAGAATTGGTGGAGAATGAAAACAGTAGACTAGTCCAATAACTCAGTAAAACACCCTGCACTCAGCAGTAAGATCTTTCAGCTTAAAAGCTACACTAGATCACTCAGCAGTTATTTCTTCAAACTCTTTCCACAATTCCCTTCCATTGAATTTCTCTGAAGTACATTCACTTGAATGATCACTTCTCTAGAATGAGCAGCCTCAACTCTCTTCAATGGGAATTTTTATAAACATTGCCTAGGTCTTTTGGGTCAGTTGTCATTAATTGAGCCACCTGCTTTGATTCCACTTTATTGGGGAATCATGACCCCAATTGTAGGGAGGTTGCCACCTGCAATAGTTGGAAGTGGTTTGAGGATGCTGCCACATGTCAGTTTGCTCTCCACCCAGTCTCCTCCACCAATTTGACTAGTAAACACTCTTTTAACAACTCTTCTAAGCTGTTGTCTCTTCCTTTATTTATTTATAATTAAAATATTCATAATTACATTAAATATCCTTGACTCTGCTGAGTCATCAATTACAACTTAGCATAAAATTTAACATATTGTCTCAAATAAAATCAAATGATATGGCATTATTTTTGCAAAATTGGGGCATGTGACACTTAAAGCAACCTGTCCAAACCTTCCTCCATGAGGATGAAAAGGAAAGGGAATAGGGGATCTCCCTGCCTTATCCCCCTCGAGGGTTTAATGAGACCAGAAGGAACCCCATTCACAAGAATGGAGAAGAATGTTGAGGTCACTAGGTTCGTTATCCATTCAATCTATTCTGCACTAAACCCAAAATACGTTAGCATACTTTGAATGAATTGCCAATTGATTTTGTCATAGGTTTTCACTATATCCTATTTTACCATAATTGGCCAGTAATATTATTAAAGATAAAAAATTATAATTATTGGTTAAGGAAAATATTATTCTGGATTAATAGAGAAATTAGCCAAAATATTTTTTACATCCAATTAGAGAAAATTGGCTAATTAATTATTAAGTAATTGGGTCAAAGGGTGCACAAGGAAATGGTTAAGGAAGTTAGAGGGTGCATTTATGAAAGTCAAAATGGTTAGAGGGAACCCTCTTGAAGTTAGTGGAGTAATAATTACCCAGTGCATGGTTTTGGGTTTTCTATAGTATTTTTCCTGGTATTGTCAAAAGGTGATAATGGAACATGGTTTTCATTGGCCCATGGTATTTATCCATGGTATTGGAGACTTTCTAAGTATAGAAGGAGGCAAAGGTGAATGGAAAAGGAATGTATTTCGATATTGTTTATTTGTATGGGAAGCTTAGTGCTACCTAGTCTTGGGTGATAGCCCCCTTCTGTATCTAAGTAACCAAGGCATTGGTGAAGTGGAGAGGAGGAGTCAATTCCTTTCACCGTGCTTCAATTAGATTATGCCTATGTTTTTCTCCAATACTGATGTTGGAGATTGTATGATCACACCCTTTGCTACTGGTGGTCATACCATGGGAATAATGTGTCCTTTTGCATTTCATACATATGCTACATACGTAATCAGGTGTTCCTGGTGCTAATTTTACACACTCCCATTTTCTTCTTGTGGGTATTTTCTGGAGTAGTTAGTCAGTTGGATCATTGTTTTATGTGGGAAGATTTTATGGCACATTAATCATTCTCTCTCTCCTTTCTATGTATTCCTCTATGTTGCTACTATAATTTATTATATGAGAAGCCATTATGTTGTACATGGTCCATTCCAATCCATATAAAATAATAACGCTTCATTTTTTCTCAAATGTCTCTCTCTTATGTTTCTAATGTCCAAAAAATGTCATTTTATAAGTCTCCTTCTGTTTGGCTAATGAATATATCTCCTTAAGTCTGATAATTATTGTTTATGATAATAAAAATGATTTTGGTCCCATATTTATATCCACCCTTAGAAATCATGACCCTTATCCTCGCTTGGAAAGTGCCAAAAGTCTAGTATTTCTCCCCTTTCTCAAAGACATTGAAAATATGACCAGTTTTGGAATTTGAAGCAAAAAACAAACCTCTTCTAATCTAAACCAGATTATGTAAAATGTCGTAGGTATATAATACCCAAGGGAATCCATATCAAGTGGAAAATATAGGATTAGTTTCCCCTAGGTACTATTTGAGTATGTTTGAAAACTGCCTTCACGAGTTGTCCACAAAATTTTCCTAGTTTCCATTGTTTTGGTCATATCTTGAGTTCCTGAACTCCAAATATGATTTTGTACGTTTTTAAAGAATCTTGAGTCTCTATACATTCCATCAAAAGTGTTTTTACAGATATTGGACCCTCCTAAATACACATTCCATTCATTCCAAAATTGTTACCCTGTGTAGTCCTAATCTCACAATTCCCATCAAGTCCATCCAAACCTCTCCCAAACACTTGAAACTATGTAATTCTGATTTTACAGTATACATACTTTTCAAAAACATATTACATGCCCTCAATAATCATTCATGAGATTGAATATCCCTTATTTTCCTTCATCAATTTAGTGTCTCCTTTGTCTCACTTGAAACTATGTAATTCTGATTTTACAGTATACATACTTTTCAAAAACATAGTACATACCCTCACTAATCATTCATGAGCTTGAATATCCCTTATTTTCCTTCATCATTTTAGTCTCTCCCGTTTCCCATTTGAGTTGGTGTCCCTAGATTTTGATTTGGGTACATTGGTGCATCACAATGGTATCAAAGCTCTTTCCTTAGCCCATCCTATGGAAATTGAAATCATGAATATCTCCAATGGTGATTTTTAGTATACAGCTTTGAAATATTTTATAGAGGAGGTTGCACATATCCTTGTTAAGGGATGCATACAAAGGTATTTTGGTGCTAGAAAACGTAAGGAGGAGTTATATGTCATTGTCATATCCTCCAAGGCATATGAGTTCTCACACTTTCTTCCATACTAAGCTCCAACACAATCTCAGCATCCATTCGAAAGGGAAGGTAAAAACTCTCCTTCATCTCCATTTGCAGATAATGATATGTTGTCTAAAATTTCAGTTTCAAAAGATGAGGAAAAAGATCAGCATGATCTTGATATTGACATTATACCTCAATATGATCTAGATCTAGTTCCAGCTCCTATTCCGAATCAGAAGCCTAAATGGGCCCAAAATCTCATTGAAGCAGTTGGGAATGGTGTCGAGAATCCAGAGGATAGAAGAAAAACGAGGTCCCAGTATCACAATGAAAGTGTTGCACTCTCTCACATAGCTTTGTTACCTACAGAGTGGTGCAACAAACTTCCATATAAATGCTACTTGATGTTGAATATTGATCCAAAATTTGGCTCATTGATGAACAAAATGGAACATTCCATTCCTCCTCCAAAAAGAAGAAACAAAAGAAACCTTCAGTAGATCGGAATAAGATGGAAAGGTTCACATGCACAGTACCAAGATGTTGATGCATAGAAGAACCATGATTTTGCATGGCTGCTCCACATAGCTACAAATTGTAGCGAAATTTTTACAAGTTTTTACCCAACGAGGAAAATTTTCTCCCAAGTATAGCTTGTTTTCTTGATTCACTACTTATTTTTAGGGGGGGGGGGTTCCCATGAGGTTTTCCCCATTTCCCTTATTTTATTCAGTAGCTTTTATTTCTTTTAGATTGTATGGGTGACTTTTGGCCTAGTTTCCAGGGCCCAAAATTTTCCAAGTTAGGATTATTTAATCCTCCCTTAACCATATATAGTCTAATTGATCATCTTGCCTAACTTAGGAGTCATTTACTAGAGTTTGGTTCCACCATGAATATTGGTTCCATTGGTGCCACCAGTGCTACTGATGCCATTGGTGCCACCGGTTCCATTGGTTCCACTAGTTCCAATCCCTACATTTTAGAAGCCACTCCGAGCGCCACCAGCAGCCTCCATTAGTTGGTTGTGGTAGGTAGGTAGTTATGCTGAATCAACCTCCAGTTCAATCAGTTAGATCACTCTCAGTTAGTCTAGCGCCAATTTTGCATGCTTGTATGGGGAGTGGTGCCTTTTTCCACCTACCTCATCAATTAACTGATTGTAGAACTGATTTAGACATCTGGAGTTATACTGGTGAGCTCTGACAACGATTTAGACACATTGATTTAGCCAGTAAGTAAGGTTTAGTTGGTAGATTGGAATCTTATCCACATGATTGGAATTCTTCTTATAGTAACACCATTGTATTATTGTTGGTATGAATGAAGATTAATGTTGTAATTAACTGATCAATTCTTATCAGATTTGTCTCAAATTTTTCTTGTTCAGTGTACATTTTCTTTGATATTCCATTGCATAATTCTACTTCTCAATTGCTCTTATTTTCCTGTAGATCAATGGTTAAAAAATTTATCATTAGGAGAGTGCACAAGCAGTGGGAACCAAGCATTGTTGATTATTGGAATCTCATTGGAAGAACATTTTGTTTGGTTTGATTGAAGAAGCAAGCCTCTTATTTTCTCCATGGGTCCATTTTTGCAGCACATTGGGAGAATTTCATTTATAGGAGACATTATTTTGGATGGACTCATGTTTTTCTGGCATAGTGCTATGATGAATCCCATGTGACTCTTATGCATTAAATAGGATCATATATATTGAACCTTGTATTCTTAAGGACCACTTGGGATCCAGGCATAGGTACTAAAACTTCACTAGATGCATGGTATGACGGTGGAGCAGATGGAGCTATGATTTGAGAGGATTATTCTCGAGGTATAGCTGGGGATTTGAAAGATGCAATTGGATAGCACACTTTCGATGTTCATTCATGTGGTGAGTATTAATATTGTTCTCCTAATGATTAATGATGAGTCTCCATAATAGTTGGTTTGCAGCTATAGGCATTGGTTGCATCACTTCCTTCAGTTGATGTATGTATGTATGGGCTATGGTGTAGTTGGATGTGGTGGTGGAAGGCGTCGATGATGTGATGGTATTTCCCTATGGTGATGATCTGATGTTGGAGATTGTATGATCACACCCTTTGGTGGTGGTTGTCATGCCATGATATTAGTGTGTCCTTGTGCATTTAATACATCTTCTACATACATAATCAGGTATTCCTGGTGCTAAGCTTACACACTCCCATTGTCTTATTGTGATTTTTTTGTGGAGTAGTTAGTTAATTGGACCATTGTTTTATGTGGGATGATTTTATGGCACATTAATCGTTCTCTCTCTCATTTCTATGTATTACTCTATGATGTTGCTATAATTTCCGATATGAGTAGACATTATGTTGTACATGGTTCATTCCATTCCATATAAAATAATAAAGCTCCATTTTTTCTCCAATATCTCTCTCTTATGTTTCTAATGTCCAAAAAATGTCATTTTATAAGTCTCCTTCTGTTTCGCTAATGAATATGTACAAATAATAGATCAATGCTATGTGCAATGATGCTAAGAAGAAGCACAGGAAATAGATCTTGCTACTAAGAATTCTCACAAGCATACACAGGAAAAATAGAGAGAAGAAAAGAGACTGAATCACATGAATGAAGAGATGAATATTGGTGTGTATCCTTCCATTCAATAATTATGAATAATATTGTACATAAATAGTACATCCCTCATAGGAAAATCGATTTGTATGGAAACAACTCATAAAGCTCAAAAAGGCTGACTTACCAAAATATAGCAAACCCCCATAGGTGGCTAAAGCACTTACCAAATCTATCAAGGACCTCACGAGTTGGAAAAAAATGAGTGAGTTGTCAAGGAGATGGAAAAAACATGCTAAGCCTAGAAAATGGAGAAAAACTAATGGATGATGGGTTGGAAACAAAAGCTCCCAGTTTCCTAGTTGACTAGCTTTTATCTTATCCATAGAAAAGCAGGAAAAGTAGAAAAAGTAGAATAAAGCAGAATCTGTTGTAAAGTCCTATATACTAATTCTAGAATGGTCAAAAGGTGGTCAAGATCAGCCTATAATTGTAAATAAATCATTCCTAGGATATAGATGGCATGTATTGACTTTAAGGTGCAAGTGGATGCCAACTAATTAAGCTAGTGGGTCAATAATTAATCAAATAATGATTAATTATTTTATCCTAAGTTGTGAGTGGGTTTAATATATTCCTACACCCCCCTATAAGTCTGACTTTATGATGGTATGACAAAAAATATGGATGCATATGGATGCATATAGGGCCCAACAACAAGGCTATGGTCACCCTTTAACAATTATTGTGTCCAGAAAAGTGAGGAAAGAGGCAAAACCACATGGGGAAAATCCTCCCTCAAGATAGGACAAGGCACAAAATTTGAAATATGTCTTCAACATATCTTCATATTCACTTTAATGAGCTGACTGAACTGCTTCTGGATGAAGGACTTTTTGAAGAAATCATGAACTCCATGATCATGCACTGGAGTGTAGAACCTGCAAGAAGGAAGAGGAGAGACTCCTTGTATCTCATCATCTGATGAAGTAGGAGCATTATCTGAATGCTTATTTTTTTTTTGTCAAAATCTGATCTACAAACATAATCTGAAATGGAAAAGAGATCTGTGCATAAGAGTACAAAATATAAGGCAATTTATTTCACACCCAATTCCCTGAATAGCTGCAAAATTGTGATGTGAATCACATGTCAATCTTCCAATATGATGTAGCACCTATATAGATCTGATATGACGCTGATAAAAATATGATATATTAGAAATATTAACATATGGAACAGCAAGGACAAAGTCTTCAATGGCGCCATGAGGATATAGGGCTAGACTAGGAAAATTATGAGCAACTGGGGAAAACTGATAGGTGTAAAAATCTGAATGATGGATGGGCATAAGATCTGAATCATAAGTGTTTAGAACAGATCCAAAAAATGTTTAATATCAGTCCATATATGACTAAGGACATGGATAACCAGCCATTGAAAGTTAGGAAAGACTTCAAACCATGTAAGATAAATATCACTGCATAAGAGACCAATGAGGAATCAACTAGTGAGCTTGGGATTTGTATAGTCTTTGGATTATTCATAGCTATGGTAGATGGTATGGATGGTGGTATTATATGTGTATCAACCTGAAAATATGCTTCTAAATCAGAATCCAAAGGATCACATATAAGCATATCAATAGACTCATGGGAATACACTGGTAATGAATCCTCTATATGAAAGGAGGAAATAAGGAGATGTTCAAAATCTTCAAGAAGGCTCTGAGTATTGATGCCAAGAACAAAGGAGGATATGATGAAGCACATGATATCAAGTAAGGTAAGTGGTATGGCACAAATAAGGCTTGATTTGGCTAAGCAAACATCCTGAAAATCACTGAGTTGCGCACCATCAATGAGAGAGGTATGCACAAGGTGTGAAGAATCTGGCACATAGATATCAGAATATAAGATAGGAGATTTAGAGAACAATGAATGGGTTATAGGATCATAATAAACATCAATATCGGTAGCAGCTCCATATGTTACTTCTTTTTCATCATTAGTATCACAAGAAGAAAAATCACCTTCAAGAGACACAGAAAAAGATGGCTCTTCAATATTTGCTTCTTCATTGAAGGAGGAAGCATTCGAATGAAAGAGGGAAGCAGAAACATGAACTGTATGAAAAAATTCTTCATCATGATCAACTTCATCAGAGAATGTAGAGGCCAAGAAATCTTGAGAAAGAGAACAAGAGGAGATGCTAGGTTCGCTCCATGCTTCATCTTCAATTTCCTGCAAACCAAAAGCTTTGTCCAAAATTTTCCAAAGCTCAAATGGAAATCCAGCAGAATCTATGAGATGATATATATTTGGAGACATTCCCAAACACATAATTCCATAAGCTCTATCACAATTATTTAGCCAATCAATCTTCTCTTCATA
>LPNX010197249.1:526720-549662 GCA_001517045.1 Pseudotsuga menziesii
GCACTAATGGAGACATCAAAGAGACATTGCCTCTTCAAGTATGCACTCATCTTTGGATTCCAATCAACATAGTTGAAAGGATATAGTAGAGGAAATTTTGAATCCATATTGAAGTTGTTGATATGCTCTAAGAGATACTCTCTGCAACCTGCAAAACAAACTAGGAGAGAATCTTGTAAGCTAGACAAGCTCTTCTTCAGAGAGGGATAGGAGACTGGAAGCGCTCCTCAACTCTGTATAAATTGATCAACCTTGTAGCTCTGATACCATGTAGAAATAATAGATCAATTCTATGTGCAATGATGCTAAGAAGAAGCACAGGAAATAGATCTTGCTACTAAGAATTCTCACAAGCATACACAAGAAAAATAGAGAGAAGAAAAGAGACTAAATCACATGAATGAAGAGATGAATATTGGTGTGTATCCTTCCATTCAATAATTATGAATAATATTGTACATAAATAGTACATCCCTCATAGGAAAATCGAATTGTATGGAAACAACTCATAAAGCTCAAAAAGGCTGACTTACCAAAATATAGCAAACCCCCATAGGTGGCTAAAGCACTTACCAAATCTATCAAGGACCTCACGAGTTGGAAAAATCATGAGTGAGTTGTCAAGGAGATGGAAAAAACATGCTAATCCTAGAAAATGGAGAAAAACTAATGGAGGATGGGTTGGAAACAAAAGCTCCTAGTTTCCTAGTTGACTAGCTTTTATCTTATCCATAGAAAAGCAGGAAAATCAGAAAAAGAAGAATAAAGCAGAATCTGTTGTAAAGTCCTGTATACTAATTTTGGATGGTCAAAAGGTGGTCAAGATCAACCCAGAATCGGAAATAAATCATTCCTAGGATATAGATGGCATGTATTGACTTTAAGGTGCAAGTGGATGCCAACTAATTAAGCTAGTGGGTGAATAATTAATCAAATAATGATTAATTATTTTATCCTAAGTTGTGAGTGGGTTTAATATATTCCTATAGAATGTATCTCCTTAAGTATTATAAATTCTTGATTCTGATAATAAACCTATTTTTGTTACCATATTCATATCCACCCTTAGAAATTGTGACCCTTATCCTCTCTTGGAAAGTGCCAAAATTCTAGGATTTCCCCTTGCTCTCAAACACATTGAAAATATGACGAGTTTTGGAATTTGAAGAAAAAATCATACCTATGCTAATATAAATAAGATTCTATAAGATTCTATAGGTATCTAAGACCTAGGAGAATACATACAAAGTGGAAAATATATAATTAGTTTCCCCTATGTACCGTTTGAGTTTGTTTGAAAACTTCCTTCATTAGTTGTCCACAAAATATGCACAGTCTCCATTGTTTTGATCATATCTTGAGTTCCTAAACTCCGAATATGATTCTGTAAGTTGATTCAAAATCCATATACTACATACAAGACATCCCAAGTGGTTTTATAGATATCATACCCTCTTAAGTACCCATTCCATTCTTTCCAAAATCGTTACCCTTTGCAGTCCCAATCTCACAATTCCCCTTCAAGTTCATCCAAACCTCTCCAAAACCATTGAAACTATGCAATTCTGATTCTGCAGTATGCATACTCTGCAAAAATAGAGTACAGACTCTCGCTAATCATTCCTAATCTTGAATAGCCCTTGTTTTCCTTCATCACTTTAGTGTCTCCGTTTTTCCCTTTGAGTTAGTGTGCCTAGATTTCTATTTGGGTGCATCACAATAGTAGAAGAAATAAACAAATCTGGTAGAGACTGGAACCATTTCTTGCTATTGTTTGATCTCTAAACCATAGATTCTAAGTATCAACAAAATGTAGTAAACAGTCTTTGTCAAAATTTTGGGCCTTCTAAAGCTTTTGAAGATATGGGAGATGATAACTCAGTTGCAAAATTGAGTGTTAAGAGAGGAAATAATAAATTTTGCATGGGAAAACAAAGGTTGGAACCAAAACATGTGGGTTCTTCAAGGAATATATTTCAATTTTCTCCTAAGAAGAAACCAACAAACCCTAGTTCTAAAACAATGGAATAATACAAAGAGGAAAACAAATATGAGACACAAAGTACGAGGATAAGGGATCATTGATGTCACCTAGCCCTGAAAGGGATAATTTTATGGAAATAGGGATCTTAAATAATATTTTAGGAGGTAGAGTTCAAAAGAAGAAATAGAGAATAAAATAGAACACATTGAATGCATGTAATCTCAGGGAACCACATATGAGACCCATAAATAAGTTGAGACTTAATTATAAAGTTATATTCAATCCTTCCCTAAAGGAACAAAGGGTTATTGATCTTGAAATATTACCATAGGAAACACTAACAAAATATAAGAAGCGATATGTCAAAGCCTCTATTCCAAGCACTATACAAACTAGGAATATCTCTAAAGATACCAAAGGAAAATATATGGTTGAACCTTGGAAAGAATATGAAACTGAAAGGTCTCAAGCCAATAATAAAACCAAAAGGCATAAGTTTATCCATGTGAATTTTAAAGAGAAGACTGATTCCTCAATTGAAAAATAAAGGAAGATAATTGAATTTTTAACTAGCATGGAGAAAATTATAAATGTTATTCCTTGTTCACCATAAACTAACACTTTTGTTCCAACTGCTTCAGACAAGGAACAAGGGATACAAAGTATGGATTGTGCCGATACTCATAGGCATGAGGTGGAGAGTTATATTGTGCACAAGAAGGAACCTAAATATGATAGACTACCATAATTTGAAAATAATGGATATAAGCATAATAGAAAGCTTAAAAGAAAATTGAAGAAGTCAAAGTGCATGGTTAAAGAACTTCGACGGGAAACTGAACAGATGCATAGTGAGGTGAAAAAGATTAATAAAAGATGGAGAAAACTAGTTTTAAGTACAGTAAATCATGCAAGATTTCTTAGAAACTGAAGAAGAATGTTAGGAATCTCTTAAGGAAGAGAAAATATTGTAAAAATCAGTGTTTATAAGAAAGGCATAAAAATTAGATCAATAATAACAAAACAGGGATCTCGAGAGAGCTAGGAACTCATATCCTTGAAGATACACTTCAAACTCATGCTATTGAAGCTAGTTAAAGGTCACGAATTATAATTTTGGAAGCAAATCATGAGTTAAAGTGTTAAGATTACATTATGAAGACAAAGTTTCAAGCCCGAACTGCTCAAATATTCACATTCGCAAGGGCGCTACAGAAACTTGTATCACATGCTTTTAATATTTAGAGTTGATATTAGACTTCCCTAAATTTTGTATTTTTGAACTTACTTGTTTGGATACAAAAATCACTTATGCACTGCATTAGTCAGTTTGTTTCATATCTAATGATATTTATTCTCTAAGTGTATGTTGCCTGAGACATCTATTTTGTTACCATTTACTATTACAGATATTAATATTGTTGTGAAATGGAATTTCTTTGTGAATCTATGAATTGAGTTGTCTACTTCTCATATATTTACATCTTAGCTCTGTTTTTATGCTTGATTCCACTTTTAATTCGTAGTTATAAAGCCTTTGGATCAATGATTTGTTATTGTTCCATTATAATGTGTTATTTGATTACTCCTTCTAGAACTTGTATGACTTAGTTGACATCCAACAACTTAAACTTCAAATAAAATTGTTACACGTTCTTATCGAAGTGTCCTATCTTTTCCCTCTAGAAGTCAAGGTGTAGTCCTTAGGGTTAACAATTTCTGGAACCATTTTGAGGGAACATAGAAGCGAAGTTATTTTTTTGTGGGATGTAAGAAAATGAAAAGAACTAGCTCTTGATGGTGGCCAAGAGTTGGATGCATATTTTGATTGTAATATTTCACTCGTAATTTTATTTGGTTTCATTATGGATCCCAAGAATATAGGGACTAGGGCTAATCCTAA
This sequence comes from Pseudotsuga menziesii, assembly GCA_001517045.1. NCBI lineage: Eukaryota > Viridiplantae > Streptophyta > Pinopsida > Pinales > Pinaceae > Pseudotsuga > Pseudotsuga menziesii. Next base: position 530,608 of record LPNX010197249.1, read on the forward strand.
ATCCACTAAAGTCTTTGCAGTATATGATCTAGAAAATATTCTAAGGCAAGATAAAATTGTTGGAGACATTTACCATCATGTACACTCATTTTGGTCAATTTGGCCTAGTAAAACAACTATCCTAAGTTTTATTGACTTAATTGACATCAGAGGAGCACTGTATGACATCATCATGAGCACACCCATGCCTACCTTTAGTCAAGGAGGCTAACCTAGCCTTCTCCTTCATTCGGGGAGGCTAACTGGAGCACTCCGGGGAGGATCTGAGTGTCATAAATGCCCCATATTGATAACTTATGGTTACAATCAGTTAAACAGAGCAGTGAAGGTGCCTCCCTTCATTAAATTTATTATTTAATGATTATTTAATGAATTGGAGTCAACAGGGGTGCCTCCAACCACTTTTGATGGTTAGTTACACTTCAATTAACCTCATCAGGGTTCATTGGAGTCATTGATGCGCTACCACTTGTTGGTTGCCTTGCAGTGACATGTGTCTGAGCTACTTTTAGTTATACTCAGTCATTTATTGCACTCTGACTTCAATTAGGGCTCAGTTGAGTCAATTAGGGTTTTGATCAATGGTTAACTAGAGTGTTCACTGTGGCTTACATTCAGTTAAGCTAGACTCACTCATTCAATTCGAATGACCTCCTTGGGAATTCAAATTGTCTTGGAATTCATGCTTCCGGCATGATCATTGTATTGTATTATTCATTATTAATTTGATTATACAGAGCTACTACTTCCATTGCAGCACCATTTTGCCAATTTTATGATTATCTGTCTGTATTCTTTGTGAGACCGTGTTTTTAGTTCCTAGACCACTATGAAAAATTAATATGGTATCAGAGCTCACGGTGGGATGAAGCTTAGATCTCTCAAAAACAAGGTTTTTGATAGATCTTGCATGAAAATTGAGCAAAGCTAAAAAATTCCAGCACTGCACCAAAAGCCAAGGCTTACCACTTAATACCCCAAGTAAGGAAATTGTTGATCAAGCTTGCTTGATTGACTATGGTAGGTATGATGAAAGCCTAAAATGTGTAGGCTATCTGACCTTACGATGCCCCTTTAGTAGTGATTTTTCATATTTTTAACAGGTGAAAGCATTCGCTCCATCAGTTTTAGATGGCTTCTTCCATAGAACTCTTGACTCCGTTCAATTTCCACTCATGGAAAGGAGACATGGAGATCCAGCTACATGTCAGAGGACTCTATAGGGTCACTATGGACACTGAAGAAGAGCTTGCTTCTGTGACAAACAAAGCTAGATTCTTGAACAAGAAAGATGAAGTATTCAGATTCTTGTGCCTCTCTGTTTCCTGAGATCTTCTTTTCCATCTTTCGAGATTGAAGACTCCAAAGGAAATCTGGGACAAATTGGAAACCCTATATGGAAAGCAGGATGATTTGAGAGTATACCAGCTTGAGAATGACTTGATGTCTCTCCAGCCTTCCAATTTTGAGACCTTGAATGGCCTTTTCACAAAGTTCAAGCAAATTGTCTTACTGTTGAAGCAATGTAAAGTGGAGAAGGAGGATGATCAGCTCATCCTCACCATACTCTCCAATCTTGGAGCTGATTATTCAGTTTTTGTCTCTACATTCTATGTGGGGAAGCTCACAACCACTAGATGGAAGATGCCTTCACTCAATGTCTTCATTGAGTCCCTAACAAGTGAACATGATAATCTTGTCCAGATGGGGATCATCAGATCCTCCCGTGATCAAGCTCTCCATGTCTTGGGGCCCAAAGATCTGAAGGGTAAAGGAAAGAAGTCACAGGAACCCAAAAACTAACTTCGAAGCTCCTAAGCCTAAAGTTGAAAACCAGTAGCATGATGAGTTTTCCAACTCAAAGAAAAACAAAGGAAAATGGCATCATGGAAAGGAAAAAGTCAAGTGTTCATACTGCAGGAAGGGATTCCACCCTAAACATGCTTGCATGAAGAAGAAACTTGATGAATCTACCTCTCTCCTTGAGAGAAATCACATCAATCTTCCAGAAATATTTCAGAGAAGAGATCAGCAAGATCAAGAACCACAACATGAAAGAGGTCATGCCCTCATGGCAAGCACTTCGAAGTCCAAAGCACTCTTGATAGATTCTAGAGATTCAAACCACATGATGGCTGAAACAGACTCCTTCTCATCTTTGGAGACTGACAAATCCATCCCCATACACATGGGAGATGACTCCACCATCATTTCAGAAGGACAAGGTACTGTTGATCTTGAGAACGACTATTTTTCAAATGTTTTGTATGTACCATCTCTGGCATCAAACCTCCTGAGTGTTTATCAAATGACACATACAGGAGTGCCTAATAGAGTATCCTTCAACCCAAATGATGTAGATATGATGGAACTTTCATCCGGGAAACTTGTTGCAAAAGGCCTTGCAAACCATCATGCAAAAGAATATGAGTTTTCCCATTTTGTGGCGGATGCAAATCCCACTGCACTGCTGACTCAAGGAAATGAAGTTAGTAGACTATGGCATGAGAGGTTTTTCCATCTCAACTTCAAATACTTGCAGAAATTATAGAAAAATTCCATGGTTGAAGGCCTCCCAGTCATCAAGGCAACCACTGGAATTTGCAAGGGCTGTGTTGTTGGAAAGCACCCTGAGCACAAGTTCAATCGGGGGAAGGCAAGCCGAGCTACATGCATCTTGGGATTGATACATTATGATATCAGTGGTACCATGCCTATCACATCCATGAATTTATCAAGGTATGTTCTGACTTTTATTGATGATTTTTCCAGGTACACATGGGCCTTCTTTATCAAAAAGAAGTATGAAGTTGGTGAAAAATTCACTGAATTGAAGGCCTTGCTTGAGAATGCAGCTGGCCAAAATATCAAGACCTTGAGATATGATAATGGTAGGGAGTATGCCAGTAATGAGTTTCTACACATATTCTCCTAAAGTGGTATTCAGGTCCAGCATCCAATTCCCTACACTCCCCAGCAGAACGGTGTAGTGGAAAGGAAGAATCGGTCTCTCAAGGAGATGACCACCTGTATGTTGGAATCAAAGAAGTTGGCTGAAAATTTGTGGGATGAAGCCATGCATGCTGCAGCATACATTTAGAACATAGTTCCACACTCATCCATGAAAGGGAAGACCCCTATTGAAGCATACTTCGAACAAAATCCGGATGTGTCGAACTTGCAGGTGTTTGGGTCCACTGCATGGGCCCAAATTCCACTTGATAAAAGGAGGGCTTTGCAACCGCAAAGCATAGAATGTCTGTTTATTGGGTATCCCAATGAATAAAAAGGCTTCAAGCTTCTAGATATCAAAATAAAATAGATCATCATCGAAAGGAGTTTCAAGTTCGATGAGCCTCTTCAGGAGGTGGAACTAGTGAAGGAGAAAACTGCTGAATTTCCTTCCTATTCTACTGAATATTTGGATGATGAAATTGGGGGTGATGACCCTGATTTGTATCCTATGATTTATGATATCAATGTACATCAAACATCAGATTCTGAATCATAACCTTAAGTACAAAATCATCTCCCAACATGGGCCCGACAGACACTCTCCTGATGATCCAAGGAGAACTCGGTCTGATTTCCAAAGAGCAGGTATTGTGCTTTCTTGTCCTGATTATTTGCTGTATGAATATTGTTATTTGATGATAAGTTCATACCCAAATTCCTACTACCATGCTTGCAAGGATCCGAGAGGGCAAGTTGCTTGGATGAAGAGATGAATTCTCTTCAGAAAAACACTACTTGGGAGCTAGTTTCTCTTCCTCAGGGAAGGAAATTGGTTCAATGCAAGTGGGTGTTTCAGACTAAGGTTTCTGCATATGGCAGAACCTAAAAATATAAGGCAATTTTGGTGGAAAAAGGTTTCTCCTAGGTCCAAGGTGTGGACTACCATGAGACTTTTGCACCGGTTGCAAAATGGACTCCATTCGCCTAGTTTTGGCCTTTCAACATCTAAGCACTGGGAAGTGCATCATATGGATGTTAAGTCATCCTTTCTGCATGGAGATATTCATGAGGAGATATAAATGAAGCAGCATAAGGGCTACATCTCTGATCCATCTTTGGTTTTCAAGCTAAAGAAGTCACTATACAGGTTAAAACATGCCCCAAGAAAGTGGTATTCCAAGATGGATGCCTTCCTTCTCTCGCAAAAATTCCAAAGGTGTAGATCAGATCCAAATGTGTATATACAGTAGTATGATGGTCATTTTATTATTATTTTTTTATATGTTTATGACTTACTGATCACAGGTAGCGCAGTTGCTTCTATTTTAGTCATCAAAACTGCTATGCACAATGCATTTGAAATGAGCGATTTGGGGCTCTTAAAACAATTTTTGGGGCTCGAAAGTGAGCAAAATTATGATGGGGTAATGGTCACTCAGTCCAAATACATATCAGACCTGTTAGTAAATTTTAACATGGATGAATGTAGGCTCGCACCATTCCCTTTCCTTTTAGGGATCAACCTTGAAGAAGGAAAAAGGACACCTCCCATGGACTGCACTATTTATCGACAGCTGATTGGTAGCTTGTTGTACTTGACTCATTCTCGGCCTGATATATGTTATGACATGAATTTAGTATCAAGATAAATGCATCATCCTCATGATCTTCATTGGAAGGAAGCCAAGAGGATCCTCTAGTACATTCAGGGAACCAGGACCTACGACATTCACTATGCTGCAGACTCCGAGCTAGAGCTGGTTGGATACATAGATTCCGATTGGGAGGGTGACTCTATTGATCAGAAGTCAGCTTTTGGATATGTCTTCATGTTTGGTGGTGGCCCCATTTTCTAGTTTAGCAAAAATCAGGCCTCCATAGCATTGTCTTCAGCAGAGGCCGAGTATCGAGGAGCGGTGAATACTTACATCCAAGCTGTTTGGTTGCAAGGAATTCTTGGGTCCACTGCATTGTCTTCATTGGATATGTCTTCATGTTTGGTGGTGGCCCCATTTTCTAGTTTAGCAAAAATCAGGCCTCCATAGCATTTTCTTCAGCAGAGGCCGAGTATCGAGGAGCGGTGAATACTTACATCCAAGCTGTTTGGTTGCAAGGCATTTTCTAGTTTAGCAAAAATCAGGCCTCCATAGCATTGTCTTCAGCAGAGGCCGAGTATTTGTGGGATGAAGCCATGAATGCTGCAGCATACATTTAGAACATAGTTACACACTCATCCATGAAAGGGAAGACCCCTGTCGAAGCATACTTCGAACAAAATCCGGATGTGTCGAACTTGCAGGTGTTTGGGTCCACTGCATGGGCCCAAATTCCACTTGATAAAAGGAGGGCTTTGCAACCGCAAAGCATAGAATGTCTGTTTATTGGGTATCCCAATGAATAAAAAGGTTTCAATCTTTTGGATATCAAAATAAAATAGATCATCATTGAAAGGAGTTTCAAGTTCGATGAGCCTCTTCAGGAGGTGGAACTAGTGAAGGAGAAAACTGCTGAATTTCCTTCCTATTCTACTGAATATTTGGATGATGAAATTGGGGGTGATGACCCTGATTTGTATCCTATGATTTATGATATCAATGTACATCAAACATCAGATTCTGAATCAGAACCTTAAGTACAAAATCATCTCCCAACATGGGCCCGACAGACACTCTCCTCCACAGGAGATAACATTGGAAATCCAGATGATCCAAGGAGAACTCGGTCTGATTTCCAAAGAGTAGGTATTGCACTCTCTTGTCCTGATTATTTGCTGTCTGAATATTGTTATTTGATGATAATTTTAGACCCAAATTCCCACTACCATTCTTGCAAGGATCCGAGAGGGCAAGTTGCCATGGATGAAGAGATCAATTCTCTTCAGAAAAACACTACTTGGGAGCTAGTTTCTCTTCCTCAGGGAAAGAAATTGGTTCAATGAAAGTGGGTGTTTCAGACTAAGGTTTATGCATATGGAAGAACCTAAAAATATAAGGCAAGTCTGGTGGAAAAAGGTTTCTCCCGGGTCCAATGTGTGGACTACCATGAGACTTTTGCACCGGTTGCAAAAATGGACTCCATCCGCCTAGTTTTGGCCTTTCAACATCTAAGCACTGGGAAGTGCATCATATGGATGTTAAGTCAACCTTTCTGCATGGAGATATTCATGAGGATATATACATGAAGCATCCTAAGGGCTACATCTCTGATCCATCTTTGGTTTGCAAGCTAAAGAAGTCACTATACAGGTTAAAACATGCCCCAAGAAAGTGGTATTCCAAGATGGATGCCTTCCTTCTCTCGCAAAAATTCCAAAGGTGTAGATCAGATCCAAATGTGTATATACAGTAGTATGATGGTAATTTTATTATTATTGTTTTATATGTTTATGACTTACTGATCACAGGTAGCGCAATTGCTTCTATTTTAGTCATCAAAACTGCTATGCACAATGCATTTGAAATGAGCGATTTGGGGCTCTTAAAACAATTTTTGGGGCTCGAAATTGAGCAAAATTATGATGGGATAATGGTCACTCAGTCCAAATACATATCAAACCTGTTATTAAATTTTAACATGGATGAATGTATGCTCACACCATTCCCTTTCCTTTTAGGGATCAACCTTGAAGAAGGAAAAAGGACACCTCCCATGGACTGCACTATTTATCGACAGCTGATTGGTAGCTTGTTGTACTTGAATCATTCTCGGCCTGATATATGTTATGACATGAATTCAGTATCAAGATAAATGCAGCAGCATCATGATCTTCATTGGAAGGAATCCAAGAGGATCCTCTAGTACATTCAGGGAACCAGGACCTACGACATTCACTATGTTGCAGACTTCGAGCTAGAGCTGGTTGGATACATAGATTCCGATTGGGAGGGTGGATCTATTGATCAGAAGTCAACTTTTGGATATGTCTTCATGTTTGGTGGTGGCCCCATTTTCTAGTTTAGCAAAAATCAGGCCTCCATAGCATTGTCTTCAGCAGAGGCCGAGTATCGAGGAGCGGTGAATACTTACATCCAAGCTATTTGGTTGCAAGGCATTCTTTCAGAGTTTGATCTTGGTAGTACTTTGTCCACTGTACTCTTTTGTAACAATCAAAGTGCTATTAAGATATGCACAAACATAATTACCATGTAGAGGACCAATCATGTAGAGATACACATGCACTATATCAGGGAGCTAGTGCATGACAGGACCATCATTCTGCAATACTGTCCGACTGATGAGCAGATTCCAAACATCTTCACCAAGATATTTTAAGAAAATAATTTCACTTACCTCTGTTCACTGTTGGGGGTGAGTTCATCAAGGCGATCCAACTACTTTTAGTGTTTAGCTTGAGGGGGGCTTTTTCCCACTGGGTTTTCCCTCTTTTCCTCACTTAGTTTGTTTTTGATCATTGTTTGAGTTTCAGTATTGTATAGGGTGACCTATGGCCTTAGTTTCCAGGGCCCTAGCATTCTTATGCACTTTATGTTTTCTACTCCTCCTGAGTATAGCTTAAGGGGGGGTGTTGGAGACATTTACCACCATATACACTCATTTTGGTCAATTTGGCCTAGTTAAACCACTATCCTAAGTTTTATTGACTTAAATGACATCAGAGGAGAACTGTATGTCATCAGCATGAGCACACCCATGCCTATCTTCAATCAAGGAGGCTGACTTAGCCTTCTCCTTCATTCGGGGAGGCTAACTGGAGCACTCCGGGGGTGATCTGAGTGTCATAAATGCCCCATATTGCTAACTGGTAGTTACAATCAGTTAAAAAAAGCAATGAAGGCACCTCCCTTCATTAAATTTATTATTTAATGATTATTTAATGAACTGGAGTCAACAAGGGCACCTCCAACCACTTCTGATGGTCATTTACACTTCAGTTAACCTCATTGGGGTTCATTGGAGTCATTGATGCGCTACAACTTGTTGGTTGACTTGCAGTGACATGTGTTTGAGCTACTTTTAGTTAGAATCAATCATTTATTGCACTCCAACTTTAGTTAGGGCTCAGTTGAGTCAATTAGGGTTTTGATCAGTGGTTAACTAGAGTGTTCACTGTGGCTTACATTCACTTAAGCTAGACTCACTCATTCAATTCGAATGACCTCCTTAGGAATTCAAATTGTCTTGGAATTCATGCTTCCAACATGATCATTGCATTGCATTATTCATTATTAATTTGATTATAGTGAGCTTCTACTTCCATTGTAGCACCAGTTTGCCAATTTTATGATTATCTGTCTGTATTCTTTGTGAGATTGTGTTTTCAGTTCCTATACCACTGTGACAAATTAATAAAAATATTAATAGAGGATACATCTTCTAAGCTCGTTGGTTTCCATAAACCTCCTGAAATTATCACTTCACAGGAAGCAACTTCTTTTCCTTAAGATCTTCCTGAAACCCTTTATTCTCCTTATATTGAAGAAGAAGAAGATTATATATTTTTAGGTGCACCATTAAAATTATTTCCAAACATCTCAGAGAAAATTAAATAATTGATATTGATATCACCTTTACCCATACCTCAAACAAGTACTTTTGAAGAGAGCACAACAAAAATGATATTTGGTATCATGTTTATCAAATACATCAATGATCCAATCGTTTGTTTGTATTCTTTGGAATCCAACAACTCTAAATATGAAGAATCGATCTTCTTCTTGATGAAAACAATAGGTGTAGCCATCAGTCTACAATCCTCCATCTTGAATATATTTAGGATCTCCACTGTATACTTCCCTTGACTAAGGAAGATATCACCCTATCTCCTCCATACCTCTAACCCCAAGAAGTAATGCATCAAGTTGACGTCCTAAATATCGAAGTCTATGTCCAAATATTCCTTGCACCCTAATATAATATCATCTGCACTTGTGACAAACAAATCATCTACATATAACACTAAGATGAGTGTCTCATATCCAACAAGTATGAAGTACATGTTGGTATCTGCTTCACTCTTAATGAGTCCCATGCTTTGCAAATATCCATCAATCCTGTAATACTACGCACTAGCTACCTGCTTGAGTATGTAGAAGGATTTATTAATCCTACACACTTGAGACTCTCTCCAAGGTTTATCTATATATACTTCCTCATCAATGACCTTGTTGAGGAAGTTTGTCTTCACGTACATCTGGTGAATCCTCCAACTCATGATTGAGGAAGAGGATATCATGTCCCAAATGAACGCATATCCAATGACTAGAGTGAATGTCTCACCATAGTCCACTTCCTCTCTCTAAGAGAACCATCTCGCCATGAAACTTGCCTTGAAATTTTTTATGATTCCATCTGCAGCATGATTGATCTTGAAGAGCCACCTAAAAGTCACTACAGACTTCCCCTCTAGTCTAGGCATAATATCCCACATGACATTCTTCATGATGGAGATGTACTCCACCATGGAATCCCTCCAAACCTATTGATCATTTTCTTCCTCATAACTAGAAGGCTTGGAATCAATGATGTTGCTCGTCAATTCCATATAGTTCATAAACTTTCTCGAAGTCCTATTCTCCATGAATGATCTTCTAGGATACTTGGTATGATCCTCAGCATCCCTCAATGGCTGCTCAAATGATCTAGGTCTCATAACATAAATATAAGGATGAAAATAATCATCCTCACCTAAAGAATAAATCCATGAATTAAAAGTATGTTAAATCTATTCTCCTTTTGGATCCTCCTACTCCTCATCCTCTGCCACTCGTGCTAGCTCATGAGATATCCTAGATTTCATGTTGTCCTTGAACTTAACATCTCAACTCATCATTTTCTTTTGTTGTGCTGGCATAAATATCTTGTAATCCTTTGGGGTATCATTGTACCCCACAAACACACCCTTCACTCTTGAAGGCTCAATATTTTTCCTCTTCTCCTCAGGAATATATATTTAAAACATATCCTATCTCTGGTTTCACTCTTGTGAATACCTCCTTAAGAGTCTTGTCCTCCAATATCATGTCAGGACTCTTGTTCTACAAATATATTTTTGTGTTACATGCATATTCCCAAAGAAACATAGGTAGTCCCTAATCATGAATCATAACCTTTCTCATACTGATGATGGACTAGTTATTTCTCTTTGCAACCCCATTTTGTTGAGGTATGTATGAGACTATCATCTCCCTCTTGATACTTTCCTCCTTGCAGAAATTCTTGAAGTCATTGGAGGTGTAACATCCCCCATTATATCACCTTAAGACCTTAATATTCTTTCTTGTCAAGTTCTCTACCTGATCCTTGAACTCATGGAACCAACCAAAGACGACATTTTTGGTATTCATAAAGAAGATCCAGGTTTTCTTGGAAAATTCATGAATGGACATCACATAGTACAATGCTCCCTTAAAATATACTACATACATTGTCCCACATACATCTGAATGAATAAGATCCAATATCCCATTGGACCTACTCTCACTACTTAGAAAGAAATCTTGACATTCTTTCCAAGTGCACACCCTCTGCATGCTTCATGCTTATCAACACTAAAATCTAGAAGAATAGTGACAATCTCCCTCAAAATATCAAATGCCCTATAATGCAAGTGTCCCATCCTCCTATGTCATAGCTCACTTGGGTTGTCACTGCCATGTACCATATCCTAAACAGTATTTCCTTGCAACATGTATAAGATTTTCTCTCTACCCTCAATCCTCACTGTTGTGTTAGTGTAACGCCCTTAGTTTTTTAATCCCCAATTTTATTTATACATGATATAATTATTAAAGTTTAAAGTCATGGAGGAAGGGGCATGTGTACATGTATGTGAACGATTTATAATTAAAAATATAGTTGGTTGCTTGTGAGGTGGAACACTAAAAAAAGTATAGGGAACCATGAATTTGCCGCATGGAGAAAGTAAGGGGGTTGTAGTTGGACTAGGGGATTAATGATATGACCCCAATATTAACTCGAAACCAAAGTGACTTAACCATATATGATTAACCTTAATATTTAATTAAGTGTTAATGGATTTTAGTGGCATACTAAACTAATATTTAGAACATAATTATTCATTAAGTGGTGATTAAGGGGATATCATAAAAAAAGGAGGACATGGGTCTCTTAGAGAGCCCACGTGGCTCTTGGTGATACATGCAACAAAACTAAGGCATGCATATAGAAATTGAACCATGTCTTCCATAATTTTCACTTGGAAAGTTTTGGATGGGTGTTTGTTGAAGGGAAAGGGAGGTACGAGCTACATGTATTGGTTTGAAATCCTAAATCCTATAAAAACTATGTCATTTTCTTCTCCTTGCTTGGTATTGTTAACTAGTGTACAAAGTTTTCTTAGCATAATTCTAGGAATTTGTGCCATGGTCCTTGAGGCACTGAAGTGAAGGGTGGATCCAGGGTTGTGCTGGAGGAATTACAACCGATGAAGAGACTACAATGTGGATAATGAATTGGTTGCATCCAGAATCTATAAATTTGAGAAATTAAACCAATGTTGTGATGTGGTGGGTGAGAACCCCGTTGAAAAATATATTAAAAACCTGATTGTTTTCCCCTGGTGAATTCTTTGTTCCAACTTAGGGGTGGTAGCCACGTTGAAAGACTAAGAGCTCAAATTTCCTTTGGTTGGGTGGAGCGAGCTTCACAAGCATCCAGTTGTTCAATTCAAGCATTGTACAACTGAGTATCGAATTTTGAAATGTATTTGGATATTTTATGATGTTAAATATTGAATGGAATGTTTGCTTGTGAATCATGTTTAATTTTGGTATTGAAATTGAATAACTATATTTGAAAATTTGGCTGGAGGAAATGCATTACTATAGTATATAATTTAACTGATAATTAATTTCTCTATATGAAAGGTTAATCCTTTTTAAGTTTTCACACAACGTGTTTGAAAAAATGTCAAAATAAAACTGAAAAACTTTGCACGTGAAATGCTCTCTAAGATGTTTCGGTGAGATATAGTTAATTGAATGTCCAAATTTGCTTTAAGATCAAGAACTACAATGAGTGTGAATTCCTGTAGCTAAACATACAATCTAGAAATGGTATTTTCTTGTCATTCATTGTTTTTAATAGGAATTTTAATAGTTATTAATAGGCATTCTGAAGTTAAAAGAAAATTATGTGCTTGAGAAATGCATTTCTTTGGTATCCAATTCAATTGATAAAGTATTGGTTTCGTTTATGAGAGGCTATGTGTTGGTATGCAATAATAAATGGGTTAATGGCTATACCATGCCATTATTTTTCTCAATTTTCTTAGCTTTAGTAAAATTCAAAATTTTTGTAATGGTTGGTCTTATTTCCTGTAATAGAACTTGCCTCGGGTTAGTCTATATGCCATTTGTTTATTGTGCAATGCCAACTACACTTCATGTACTCAATGTTTTTGTTAAAAAGTCTCAAAGAAACATTAGAGGAAATTTGGGTCTAAAATGGGCCTCATAAGAAAAAGAGCCAACCAAAATGGGCCTCATAAAAAACGAGCCAACCAATAGAATTTCAAGAAAATACTCAACCATAATGGTTGAACACGGGGGCTTCACTTGTTGGCCAATATCCTATCATGTTAGTTCATATTGTGGGTTTTAAAATTATCAAAAATCGAACCAATATATTGCAAGTATTGGGGGGATGAGGGGTTTAAGGTGGGGGTGGGTAGGGTGGTTTATAATGATTGAGGTATAAAAAGGGGTGGGGAGGAGGTTTTAAGTATTGGGATGGGGTTTCAACAAAATGAGTTTGGGTCAATATCTCTCGAAATTAAGGGTATTCTTTAATATCCCACGATTGCACATGCTATGTCATAGGTTCACTAACTGTAGTCCTCGTGAGTTGAGTGCACGACCTGTAAGGGTTGTGATCATCTGATCTTTCTTTATGTATTTTTCTTGGACCCATCGTATGGTCCATACGGCTTCATATAGAAACCAGTGTTGCTTAGGGTCTTCTAACACATTTCCATTAAAGTTTGGAAACTTTATATTGTTCCTAGCCATTTTGTTTACCCTTGGTACTTTTGAATTAAAAATTCTTCTAATGAGATTTCCTTGACTACTAGTTCCTCTATTATTGTCAGTCATATTTGAAAAACCACTAGGTAATGTGCTTCTCAATCTTACCTCAGGTGATGTGTGCAGGGTCATAGGTATGTCATAATCTTGACCTAGATCTCGTGCTTCTTCTTCTTTGGATTCCTCAGATATTAGTTGGTGCTCCTCTGATTCATCGCAAGATCCTCCATCAAGATGGGACGTCAATTCGTAGTCCTCCCCTCTGATCGTACTGCGAATTCCTCCTCTTTTCATAGTCCTTCTTCTCTTCCATAATCAAAATATTTGTCCACTCCTTAGGTGTCCACTTTCTATTTCAATCTCACTATTACCAAAAAACATCCTAGTTTATCTCCACCCATTCTGCTCACAATCTTTCTTGCAACATATCCCAGGTCTCTGCACACAAATTTTTACTCGTCGGACTCCATTCTTGGAATCCATTTTTCACACACCAGCATCTTAATCCACAATTTAAAATATTTTAGATATCACCCTCGTGGTCCTTGGAAAACATTTCTTTTGGTTTCATAGATGATTTTATTGTGTCCACTGCAATTTTTGTGATTTATCCTCCCAAAACACTATCGACCCAGAAATCAACAACCCTAGATATAGTATTAATAGTTATTTTCAACCGTTGTATTAGCTTAGGGCTCCACTCCGTCGACTCTCCTCCTTGAAAATTTTTCTTCTAGGTTGTTAGCTTCGACAACTACTCATGCAATACAATGGGAAATTCGCTAAAGAAAATTTCATGAATGTATGTGTAAAGGTATCATTCCAACCACCATGCACGGGGGCTTCACTTGTTGACCAATATCCTATCGCGTTAGTTCAGATTGTGGGTTTTAAAATTACCAAAAATTGAGCCAATATATTGCAGGTATTAGGGGGGATGAGGGGTTTAAGGTGGGGGTGGGTAGGGTGGTTTATAAGGATTGAGGTATACAAATGGGTGGGAAGGAGGTTTTAAGTATTGGGAGGGGGTTTCAACCAAAAGAGTTTGGGTCAATATCTCTGGAAATTAAGGGTGTTCTTTAATATCCCATGATCGCACGTGCTATGTGACAAGTTCACTAAGTGAAGTCCCTGTGTGGTTGAATTGGCATATTTGTCATAAAAAAATATTTTACTTATTTGTATTTTCAACATATATCCCTGTAGTTTTAATCAAATTTCATTCGAGAGCACTCGTTGGATGCATAATTCAATTCTGCATCCAACGAGTGCTCTCATTCGAAATTTGAGTAAAACCACAAGGATATATGTTGAAAGTACAAAGAAAAAATGAGTCTTTTTCTCTCTTCTTCTAAAATTCACAAATATTATTTTATTATGTTAACTATTATTTTATTATTTTCCTTAGGAGTCCCGTTTTAGACCCCAATTTTACTCTAATATTATGGTTATAAATGAATTCCCCAAAAAATGCATTTTCTAGAATTTCTAGTAGCTAGAGAAATTATGTATAATTTCCAATATCTATGAAAAAGTCTATAGAAAAATTTATTTTATTTGTATATGGGATTCATGTAGCTCTATTTGGTTATGAGGAGTAGAGTTTAGTTTTCTTATATCCATTGTTTTCAAGTTAAGCTATGTCAAGAGTGCAGCCTACCCTATTTTATCAATTTCTTGCAATTTGAATGCTTATTCATAGCCAATATGTACCCTTCCATAAGAGTCTATACTATAGGAAAAATACTCAATATGGATCATTGTGAGATTTAGAATTCCTGCAAAATTCCTATGCTCATGCTTAAAGAAAAATAAAATGGAAAACCATAGTTAGATTGTCCTAGCTAATGGTTTTCTAACTAAAGCTTTGAAGGGATATATACTCTGCTAGGAGTATTGTTCCTCAAAAGCTTGTCTCTGGTTTTCTTACATGTCATTGTTTTCTTATTTGAATGGGCTACTACTGAAACCAAGCACTTTCGGTAGCACCTATGTTTTCTTATTCGAATGGGATGCTACCAAAACCTAATGCTTTTGGTAGTGCCTCTTTTTTTCTACTTTGAATGGGATGCTATCAAACCTAGAACCTTCGGTAGAAAATGGTGATTGTATATATTGTATGTAGGGTGAGGTTTTAAAAGGGTGAAAGGATTCTACTAGCCTGAAAGTGTGAGTATTAAAACCCTTATAGTATTTAACATGTATCTATAAGTAAATATATGATTCATTAACTAAAGGCCTTGTTAAAAATCAGAAATAGGAACTTCGATTTGTGCTTGAACTATGCTGTCAATTCAAGCGGTGCACTAGTATCTTGAATGCAAGTACATGTGTATACATGTAGATGTTTATTCTACATTTAGAATTTTTTTATTGTCCATATGTTTATACATATACATACACACACACACACACACACACACACACACACACACACACACACACACACACACACACATATGTATATATGCAATTCTTATTTATACCCAGTTGTATATAATAATAAAAATCCAGGTGCATTTTCGGATGTTTAATGATGAGGATCATTAAAGTTAGGGCTAGATCCCTTTGGATGTATGAGTACTTTCCATCTCCTAAAGATAATGGCAAAACCCTTATCCTCCATAACTGATACTAAGAGAAAGTTATTCTTCAATCCTGGTACAAATAGCACATCTGGGGAATCAAGCAAACCTCTTATCAAGTTAGAACAAAATTGTTCCCTCTCCTCTAATTGCATACTTGGAATCATCACCAAGATCCACATGAATCCCTAAGCCTGACACCATAAATTTTTTGAATAGCTACCATGATTTTGTCATATGATGAGTTGCACCACTATCCAAGTACCATGCACTTCTAACAACTGTGTTGGTAGAAAGGCATAAAACTAGTGAGCAACCACTACTGAAATTCACAGTAAACTCACTCAATTCATTCTCTATAGATGCTACTACTTGTTGTGATTTTCCTTTTTCTTTCTTCTTCTCTCGAAACTGAGATGCATAGTGTCCATTCTTGTGGCACATGAAACACTTAATTTTACTCAAGTCCTTCTTTCTTGATTATGAGGCTTCCCCCTCATTATTACACTTCTCTCTAGAACTCTTTTCTTTGTCCTTATTTGAATTATTGATAAGGGCCAAGTTATCATCACTACGTCCTCAGTTGCATGCCCTGGACTCGTCCTAAGGCTCTTCCTAAATGAAATAGTTTGATAGCCTCTCCTAGGTGGGAATTTTATCCCAAGCACAACTTCCTTTTATAAATGGTCACCAAGGCATAGTGAATCCATTCAATGCCACACTAATAAGTTGAACATCAAATACCTTTTCCCCAATGGCTACAAGTTTATAATGCATCTAAGATATCTACATGAGATAGCCGGTAACATTGGTAGATCTGGTCATCCATATATCTATGAAATTATCTCTTAGAACCATGTTCATATTCATGTTATCACTCTGGAATAAATCCAATAGAGATTTAATTAGTATATCTATGCCCAATGTCTTCTCTACCACATGAGGAATTAGGTGATACTTTATAGCATCTAGAATCATCCTTTGCAACTTCGATGACCTTATTCTCATGAGTTTCCATTTTTTTTGGATATGTCAGTGTTGGAACAAACTTTCAATAATCTCCCAAAGTTCACATTCCTTCAAAAGAAAATTTAACTTCACTTTTGAGGACATGAAGTTAGAGCATTCCCCATCTAAATTGTCTTCAGATCTAATATTGAATGGTACCATAACTATATCTGCACAAAATAATTGTCATGTGTATATTCCTTCAAGAACCCACAAAGATCTAATGTTGTAGATTTCATATTTTCTTCCCTTTTCAAAGTGTGAAATCTAATACCATGTTAATTTTTATAACCTCAGAACTAGATAAATAATTCCTAGTGATTTCCTTGCTAAAAAAATATTTTTATTTCACTGAATAATTTACACTATTTAAATCTATTAAAAATTTAAAATAGTGGAAGAAATACCAGTGGAGATAGATCTAATCAATAAGAAAACACTCATATAATTTCCTCCCTTCAAATCAGCCTTTCAATTAAATTTTTGCAAGATTACAAGAGCTCCCTTACTAGGAAAATGGGCTTGAGAAAATACCACAACAAACCCAACAAAAATCCCCTCCACAGAAATATTCACCAACTGCAAAACTACCTAGCAAACCTCCAAAACCCACTACTATGTCGTATTCCATGTACGACATTATATGGTATTTTTGTACAGTCCATATGGATGTGTCTTCCACTATAGATATGCTCACATATTCGTTCCCTAATACGCTATGCATTGGATGCTCTATTTGTATAGTTGTGACATACTTATTTCATACATGCGGCTCTACTTGTATGGTTCTATAGTGGCTGATATGACTTATGTATAGGTTGTATGGACAATTGTCTTCCTGGAACCTCTTCCTAGCTAGTATAGCCCCCCTCGAAGATCTTGTTTGGTGTTATATCATCTAGATTAATTCACCTACTATTTAATTATCGACTGGGGTTGGTAGGCTTAGAGTTGACACAAAATATATGCGAAGGTAGAGGGATTCCTATGGTGTCATGGAAATATTTTAACAAACAAAAGATCGAAAGATATTTCAAAATGAAAAACTGAGTCAAACTCCTAAGAATTCAACTATTAAAGTAATTGAACCGGAACATAATACTAAACCAAATTATTGATAATTTATTTTATATAAGCAAATAACTTTAGAATGAAAAGGATACTATCAACAACTAACTTTTCAAATGGAAAACTAAGATGCAAGGAAGGCCTAACTTATAAGCAAGTAGAAAACTTTATAAAGGAAACAAGTAGAAAACTTAATAAAAGAAACAAGTATAAAACTTAATAGGAATGGCTTTAGATTCTATCCTACAAGTCTATTTTGGTAATCACACAATGAAAAAGGAACAAACTATAATGTACTAGTATATTTTCCTAAGGATAACACACCTAATACTAAGTTTTACATGCAAATGGATAAATCAATCCAAAGGCATGAGCACAAAACAATATAATAGTAAAAGGAATCAGAAACAAGCTCAAGAAACAAAACATAACATAGCTCAAAACATGTTCAAGGTGAAAAGAGGTAGGGATAACAATAAAACTTTAATAAATAACCTAAAACAATCTAACTTTAAATTTAATGTTAAATAGAACTATCATCTAAATATCACAGTCAAAGCATACTTCAAATACTAAAGAAACGAAACTTAAAACAATTTCAAAACACATTGAAAACACTAAAAATGAAACGACGGGCTGAATGCTAGACTGAACTGCAGGTTTGAAAGGGGTGACTGAATGACAGTTGAAATAGGCTGTCCGAATAATAGTCTGCACAATTAAAATAACAGAAAATAACCTAAATGATCTAACTTCAGCTGGATTTATGCACATGTAAATACAATGCAGAAAGGCAGTAAATAAACCTACCTATTAATCAAATTTGACAATGAAATAATATTAAACTAATTCATAAACATAAAGCAATCATTAGGAAACAAACTGAAATTCAAATAAACTTATACGGAAAGGAAATAAATAGAATTGAATATCTTCTTAACTTGATGAAAAGCAGTCTATTCTATCTACTTGCAAATAAACTGAACAGTAAAGATGGAAATAAAATGATTGAAAGCAAATTGAAAGCAAACTATGCGTGCAACTAGCTATTTAATCTTTAGAAATTGTTAAGTCAGTAATTTTTCTGTCCATTTTGGCTTGACTTCTTAAATTTTTGGTTTGTTTCTCATTAAGCTTTTGTTTTAAGTTTTAATTTTGATTTCCTTCAGGAGTTTCCTGGATGATTAAATAGTTTTTGTGCCCACTTTTATTAAGCTTTATTTGATTTTTTGTTCTTTTACATTTCAAAAGGGGTTAAAGAGGGTTATATTATCAAAATGGATTCATTAAATGTATTTGGAGATCAGTTAGACTTGATTTTTTTTAACCTAGCAGTTTTCTAAACCCCCGACAAATTAGCTGAAAATTGCAAAACAACGAAAATTTGGCCTAGCAACTATTCTTGTAGCGCTGGATGAAAATTTAACAAAGGGCG
>LPNX010197249.1:550069-572252 GCA_001517045.1 Pseudotsuga menziesii
AAAATTTGGGTTTTTCTTGCTGCACGATTATCTGGAGAAATTGGCCGATGGAGATGATAGAATAGGACATAAAATAAATTCTTCACCACAGAAATAGCTATCTGAAGCTATTTTGAGGAACTTGCATGAAAAAGAGCAGCAAAGAATTTTTAAGTTTAAAGTTTTCAGCTTGGGAAATTTTAATGATAGTTTAAACGAAGATTGTTTATCATTTGCTCTCCAATACATTTGAAAACTCTGACAGTGATGCATATTGGTTACAATGAATTAATTGAATGGATTCTTCTCATGACCTAATGCCAGTGTAAACCAGAATCTATAGGAAATAGCATTGAGAGGATTCATAGATTGATTTGTTATGCTCATGTTTTTCACAGAAGGTGTTTTGTTGGTTTGTTCAAGTGGTTTGAAAGCTGTTGAAATTGTTATGATTTGTGAAACCACTTGCTTAGAGAACCATGTTCAATTGCTTGGAGAACATGTTGGCTTTCATATACAGGTTTGAATGGCAGTTTTTTGGCTAGGGCGAATATATTGCAGACAGTGGTGTTTTTGTTCTCTCCTCTCATGCTATCAGTCTCCAGTTGGTCAAATAAACCTGTGGTTAATGTTATGCTGGCAAACCTGAAGTAGTGAGAGTTTTAGGGCTTGAAAATCTAGACTGGTTGATACACAGAGATTAAAGTGAAAGACTGATATAAAACAGCCATATTCACTGACAAATTTCCATTACGTTGAATAGTCTGGACATTGCAGTGCTGTTTTGAGTGATTTGAATCAGTTGTACTGAAGGAGGAGCAAATATTGAATATAGAACAACTTCATCCATTGACAGTTTTCAATCTCATTGAACAGTCTGAACACTGAATTTGATCAAAGTTCTGTATTCTATGATGTGAATCAGTTTGTAATAAGGAAGGAGTTTATGTCTGAAGACATATCATACTACTTGTCTCCTTAACCCTAAAACGAGGAGTTTGAGTGGCTTATATTCTGAAACAGTTCGACATTATGCCTGATGGTGCATTTTGAAATTAAGCAGTGCTATATTGTTCTTATGATAGTTTTCATCTATGATTGATCTTGTCTCACAGTTTATCTATCCACAGATCTAGTTGTATGATTGAGATAGGGGAACATTGAACTTGAAGGCTTGTCCAGGAGTGTATAGCAAATTTTGAAGGAGCTCAAAGCACAAGAAACCAGTTTACAAAACATTTCTGAAACCTAAAGCCAGAATGTTTTTGTTTTCTGAAAGAAGAATATGGGGAAAAGTGGCAAAAGTGGTAAGGTCAACAGGGCTGAGCCCACAGACCTAACCCGGATTTAGAAGCTTCCTGACTTTGCAGAACTGTTTCAGCAGGCAGGTTGGTTGAAGTTTTTCAAGAAGATAAATGGTTTCAACGCTCAGGTGTCCTGCAAGTATGCTAAGGGACTCAAAGATGATATGATCATGATGGATGCTTTGAAATTCAAATTGACTGTGGAGTTAATAGCAGAAGCTACTGAGATCACCAATGAGGGGGAGCATTGGTTTAAAAAATTGCCTTTTGAGTTTGAACCCCAAAGATACCTATTGCCTAATGTGATTCCTGACTGGAACAAGGGTATCCTCATTCAAAATTTCAGGAAGGAGTGGATTGAGCCCATAAGGATACTTCAAAGTTATGTGACCTGTGAAGGCAGATATTCATTTGTCTTTAAATATCATTTCAGGTTCTTGCAACACATAGTAGGAGTTTCTAAAATGAACTTGCCCTTCTTTTTCTTAAAAAGCCTGCAGAAGATGTCAAGCAAGATAAAACAACATGATGATCACACCTCCCAGTCACTTTTTCACCATGGTCTCATCAAACTGATCATCACCACAGTGTTGCAGCATGAGGGAAGGACTTGGGATTTCTTTTTGTTTTGGTCAGATGTTCATCCTCAAAAAGAAGATCAGCAGCCTAAGAGGCAGACTAATAAGGGGAAGGTAATGATCAAAAAGTTAGGTCACTCAGTCAAATCTACAAGTAAAGATGAGGTTAAAGCCAAGAAGGTGACAGAGCAGGTAGCAGGACAGGTAAAGACTGACAGTCAGTTCAAAGTGGCTTCAGATTCCATGAGAAACAATTACTCATTGTTTGCAGGTGAAGAAGTGCAGCCTTGTCTGAAATTACCACCAGTAGCACATTCTGAACAAGCTAGGACTATTGATAAAGAGAAAGCTGCTACTCCTGAAGAGGAATTACAAACTAAACAAAGGAGCCCTCTTACCATATTATCTGAAGATGAAGGTTATTTATTGGAGGATGAACAGCAAATTGTTGTGACAGAGCCAAGTACAGAAGCATATGGAGACTTTCCTACCTCAAGGGTAAAATCAGCAAAATCTAAGAGGAAGAAAAAGAAAAATGTAGCTGCATACAGAAGACCTAAAACCAGACCTACTAACAAGCCGAGATGGAACATGAAAAAGCTACTTAACCCCAAACTAGATTCCAGACAGGAAGCTGTGGTGATTAATTCTTCCTCTAGTGAAAAAACAGAAATTGTTAAACAGAGCAGTAAAGGTAAGGGAAAGAGAACTGTCAAGCCTTCTTCCTCTTCTCAACCTGCAGAGACAAAAAGATCACAGTTAGTAGGAGAAATTGGACAGCCTAGGTCTGAATTATTTGAAATAATTGCTGAATATAAAGATAGACTCACCAAGCAGCAGGAAGAAGATAAAGCAAAGGCATGAACTCTTGAAGATCATGAATGGGATGAAGAGGATCAAGCTATACTCAAACAAGCAGGAATTTTAGAAGAGTCAATTGTTCATGTTGATTTCTCAGATCTTTTAATGCAGGATGAAAATATATCAAAGATCCCAAATTTTGATGAAGAGGATGTACAGGAAAGTATTCAGAAATACAGGAAACACATGAAACACCTGCAAGAAACTAATGATGGATTATTCAAAGTTAATAAAGGGCTTATAGAGGAGTTGCAGGATATGCATAAACATTTTTTGGAGCTGTCAGAAGTTTCCAAGGAAGTCCTTAGCAGGAAAAGAGTTGCTGACAGGTACTGTGCAAAGCTGGAGAAGACTGTTGATCATTTACAACAGGAAAATGAAGACTTGCAGAAAAGGATAACTGATATGGAGAAAAAGGATAAAAGAGCTAAGAAAAGGTCTCGAAACCTAGATGGAATATCACTTCTTGTTGAGGCAGCTAAGAAGATATGAAACTGTTATTAGTTAGTGGTCATTTTTGATAAACATTTTTTCACTTTTTGTTAAGCATTTGCTATTTTTAGCAATCATGTAATTTGTAAAAAAGTCACTTTTTACTTTACCTAGCTTAGTAATTCGATGGAGGCAGTTAGGAGGAGAAACCTAACTGATTTTGTAGATGATGTCTATTTAGAAGAGTGAGGAAGTCATTGTTATGGTTCTGGATTTTGGGAGCATCAGGAGGTCTGCTAGCTTCTTGTACTATCAGACTTGTTCAGAGATAGGTACTGTAACTCTCATATGCATTTATTGATGAAATAATGCGATATATGACTCTTTCCCCCACATTTTGTCTATGTTGGCTTTGTTATTGAGCATGTTTTGCTTCTTAAATGGTAATTTCATTGCTAGTTGATGTCTTTTTCTGGTAATGCTTATCCTTTAATGTATGAACTTCAGCATAGTTTCTTTGTTGGATTTTTATGATATGTTGGGCATCTTTATCAGTTTATGTCTATGATTTATTTGTTGCTTTTACTCTGAATGTATTCCCTGCATGATCTTGAAGCTTACAACCAAAAACACATAAACAAAACCCTAAACCCTAGTTTGAATTGAGTTTTTTCTCTTGAGATTTTGTTGGCTTGTTACCCTAGCCTTAGTAACAATTTGTGACACAAACAGAAATAAAATGCATTACAGGAAGAAAATGAAATAAACGTTTACAGTAATTCAATAATAGAAACAAACTAGAAATTAAACTAACTACAAAAAATACATGTAATGAAACTATAAGAAAAGAAGCCTCTGGTTGATGAGGGGCCCTGTTAGAAATCAAGGGTGGTGCCTGGCTAATGCTTACTCAAACACAATCATAAACAACATAACATACAACTCTTATTAAAATATGGAACAAAAGTACATAGTTCTTCTCTTTAAAAATGACTGTCTAACTAATGAAATGATCAACTCTTTAGCTCTGCCCATGGAGGTGTTTATATACAATGTTTACAGAGATGAGCAAGTCAACCCTTTAGTGGTCGACTGCTCTCTAAATTTAGTCAACCATTACTGCAATCAACTGATCAAACACCAACGCATAGCACTATTCCTTCTTCAGCACGAACGGACTTCTTTAGCGTGCGTGATATGGCATACAAATCCTTCTTTAGCATGACTGGTGGAGTGGTGTTGGACAGAGGAGAGCACGCTGGTGATTCTTCTAGAACGTAGGCTATTGCATCACCCAAATGCGTGGATTGGTAGTGTGGTGTCGAGCAGAGGCAACGTGATGGCGCGTCTTCTAGAACGAGAGCCATGCTATCACCCATACGTGTGGACAATAAACAGTTTGCAAAACTGTTTCATGCTTTAACACTCAGAATCTGTCTTCAACAACGTGTAGTCTGGTTAGCGATCTAGATGGTAAGTTGAACAGTGAGCTGGATATGCTCTACGCATATCTAGCTGAACTCATTGTCTGTTTGTTGGTACACCAAGGTCTACAAAATAAATCCCGTGCTAACATTTTAATGCCTAGGAACCTGGAAACAAATTTCACGCAGTCTAATCAGCGAGTCAGATGGTAATATTGACATGCTACATGCATATTCGAATGAATGTGTGTCTATTTGTTAATTTTTCCAAAAGACTATATAACCTGCAAACTAATATGCACATAAAGTAATATATCAAATGCGCTTCAAACAATGCCAATTTTAATCAATAAAATCGTAAAATGATAATAATAAACAGATTTTATATAAACCTTAAATTCATTCATACCTAGCGCTGAATAGTGAGCTGCGTGACAGAAAATATGCAAAAAGATGACAAAACATATGTTTAAATGAATAATTTACCTGCCAAAAATGATGAGAAATCTGGGATCAACATTCCCCCAAATCAGAGAAATGCCAGGTCCCACTGAGCAAAAAGAAAGATAACTTAGGAAGAAGGCGGAGCTGTGCTACTAGCTGCCTTCGACTTGGAAGATGAAGGAGATGATTTAAACTTCAATCTTTTGGCATGTGCTTTCAAAATAGCATGTATTTCATGTCAAACGTTGTACGGAAATTAAATGGCTTTGTTGATTTCTTCAACATTCTTGATTTAATAGCTCTTAGGTTCAAAAAAATTCGGCATTGTTCAACAGTTATGATATAGAATCTTTTTGTAGAGAGTGTAAGAAGAAAATGGCTGAAACAACTCTATAGAAATAATGGGAATGAAAAACAATGTAATAGCAAGAAGTTTGGTCTGTTTAAGAGATCACGCTAGCTTAGCGAACCTTGAAACATTGCCATTATCGATCATATACACTAATGGGTGAATTCATAAGGTTTGAAATTAGTTCAACCATGTCCAAAGTAAAACTTTGGACAGGTTGAATGTATAAAACGAAGACATAAATCACATTTTCAATAACCTTGATTAACAAGAAGATCGTTCATTTGATAGTTTACATGCATGATTGGGTAAGAGGATAGGGTTTCCAATAGTGAAATGATGACTAAAAACTTTTAAAGGTCAAAGCGTCCACATGGAGGTGAAAACTATTTGCCAAAAAAACAAAATTTGGTTAGCAAATTTTAATCATAAGTGTTGTAATATCACAACGTTTTATTCAGATCATTATTTGGTGTTTCATTTGGACCTTCATTCGATCCTTTATATAGTCCTCCATATTGATTTTTCTGTGAAAATATGCTTCATGCTATAACCAAGTTCCACTACTTACATTATCCCGAAAACACTTATCATTTGTTAGAGATAAATAGATCTGTCATAAAAAATGAAAAATAAAAAACAGTCTAATTTTTCCTAATCCTCCCCCAAACCAAAGATATGGCATGTCCTCAATCCATACAATAGAGAAGAATTGATTGTTCAAAAAAAAATTAAAGAGTTCTATCATGTTGTTTATTATTAGGTAAAAAAAAAACTAACTAGTAAATGGAAATGATTCAGATATGTATCTTCATGAAAAATATAACAATTCTTAGAAAGGCCACTTTAATGAGGATAATATAACCAAAAGAATGCCATAGGAAAAGCTAGTCATCCATGCCTTATTTTAAAGATATCCTGTCATCAAAAAATATTTAAGTTTACCCCAAGGTGTGTGAGATTTACAACTATGGGTCCCATTTCTATGATAATGACATCCTAGGTATTTGTTAAATTAGATGTCCAGGTCCAAGCCCAACTTATATCCATTCTCAAATGACATTATAAACAATTGACCATGACATGTTTATTCATGAATTCTAAAAAAAAAAATTCTTTATATTATCATTGTTTTACGAACTATGTGCATAGTAGTGCATTAACCAGATCTCTTTTACCCGATATTGCCCCATTGCTAGTAGGCTTGTTCAGTACCCCGGCAAGTTTACCTTGGTACCATGCAAGCATAGTCCTGCTGCCATCGAGCTTGTTCAATACCCCGATGGGTTTACTTTCATTTATCGAGCTTCTGTGTTTTAAGTTTTTACTTAGCATTGACCCGCTGCTAGCGGGCTTGTTCAGTACCCCAATGGGTTTGCCTTGTATAATGATATTAAATATACGAAAGCCGATTGGTACTAGAGCGTGTTAAGTCCCGCTAAACACATAATTCAATTTTATAAAATAAACTTATAAGTAATTTCATAATGGCCTTAACCACAGGTCATGTCAAAAGAGAATAACTTAAAGTTGTTCTTTGACCTTACAGCCCTTCTTCTTCATAAAAGATAAGTAATGTTCTCCATAGGAAAAAAATCCACTTACTCTCGAGTTATCACCAAAATACTTGAGAGGCAAGTTTTGATAACAAGTATAGGATGAACTAGTAATCCATAGGTGTAAGATGAGATTGTGACAAATATAATAACGAAAGTAGGTCTGTCAAGCAATTGTTCAAAAAAAAAACAAATCAGAAATATACATGTCTAAATCAAAATACCAAAAACCATATGAATCATAGAAGAGCTGGTTAAGAATGATATACATAGTATTGTATTTTTTTGAATTTTCACTATAAGCTGCAAATTTCAATAGTACCCCAAGAAAGGTTAAGATACCTGATGAGTGTTTTAACATACTTCCCTTTTCCAAGTAATACTTGTTAGAATAATCAACCCATAGTTACCTACATTAGACATTAATTTAATTATTTTTGTCTTATTACCTAGTTTCCTAGATTCCATTCTATGTTAGTTGCCTTATACATGTCCTAGAAGTCAACACATTCTAAAAATGAGTCATGGAGCGCTTGGGAAACATCCGGAAAACCCAATTTAGCATGTCTTCTTTATTCTAGATTCTCTAAAGTGCATATCTGCTTTTTCTGAAAAGCTGCCTTGTTTTATTTCTGATTTAAGGCAAAAGGAAAATCTAGACTAGGTGTAGTTGACTTGTTTTTTTCCCACATCATCCTCCCTCCTTTTTCTACAAATAAAATCATGTATGAGTTTTCTTTCCATCCCTCTTTAGCTTTCCCACTTGAATTATCAAATTTGTGAGCATCTACCTAGATTTGGAAACTGCTTTATGCATCTATGGGGGATTTGATTAGATTTGGTAAGCCTGATTTTTTAATATTTCAAATGGAATATTTATGCATTAGATTCTCTCATGTAATTATATATTACAGCAGCCTATTACTTCATAAGGTTGGCTATTGTACACTTACTCAATACAGGTTAGTGTTATGCTCCAATTTCAGTCTCGTTTGGTGTTAATTTTGCATGTTTGATTAGCAATTTTGTGAGTGTAATTGTTCTGTCTCTTGGGTTCAATTTCCATAAAGTATCATAGAATTTGTAGATCACTTTCTCTCCTTCCAAATTGTTATTTCAGGTTTGACATCATTGACTAGGAGCGCATTCTGTTGACTGGAGGGCAAAGTTTCTGAGCTATGGACCAATCTCATAAGATCATCTTGACTCCATTCAATTTCTTTGAGTGGAAAGCTAAGATGGAGATATTATTGAGAGTGAAAGGTCTCTACAGGGTGACTATGGCAGCTGAGGCAGAGCCTAATGCAGTTGCAGAGAAAATTAAATGGCACAATAGGAGGGATGAGGCCTATGGTATTTTGTGTCTGAGCATTTCAAGAGACCTCCTCTTCCATATTGATGGATTGACATCACCTAATGAAGTGTGGGAGAAGCTAGAAGATATTTTTGGAAAGAAAGATGAGATGAGAGGACATCAAATCGAGAATGAGCTGATCTCCTTGAGTCCCAATAGCTTCAAATCATTGCAACTCTACTTTTCCAAGTTTAAGGCCCTTGTTTTGCAGTTGAAACAGTGTGGGATCTAAAAGAAGGAAGAGAAAATAGTCTTATCCATACTCTCTAAGCTTGGTCCTGACTATTCAGTATTTGTTTCGACCATCCATGACACCAAGTTGACAAATCGAGCCTGGAAGATGCCTAATCCTGCAGAATTCATGGAATCCCTCACACAGGAGCAGGATAAGTTGGTGATGATGGGCACCATCAAACCTTCCAAATACCAAGATTTGGTTGCTGGATATTCAACGGTGGATTCAAAAATCAAGAAAAAAGAGAAAAAATACACCTGAGCAAAAGCATAGCAAAAGAGAGACAAGTCTAAGTCTCAAGAAGAGCCCCAAGGTTCCAAGAAGAACTCCCAGAAGAAGAAGAAAAAGGGAGAAATGAGAAAGTGTGCATACCGCAGTAAGGGCTATCATCCTAAGAGCTCTTGTATAAAGAAGAAAATTGACATGTTGAACCAAATCCTAGAGAAGAATAACATCTCCCTTCCTGATTGCTCAAAGAATAAGGAATGAGGATCAAATTCAAAAGACAGAGAGAGAGTACATACCTTGGTTGCTGGCACATCAAGCTCAACTAGCTTCATCATAGACTCTAGAGCTTCTAGACATATCGTTTCGACAAAAGAGACATTCTCCTCTCTTGACATGTCGAAAGGTCCACCAATAGTTTTAGGAGATGACTCTCTCACTGACAGTTTGGGGAAGTGTAGGATTTATCTTGACCATGGTAGTTTCAATAATGTGTTGTATGTTCCAGGTCTTGCCTCCAATATCTTGTTAGTGTATTAGATGACTCATAATGGGTCTCCAAAGAAGGTCATATTCTCCCCTGATGATGTTGAAATCACTGAGATTTCGAATGGTAAAGTCATAGCAAAAGGTGTTGATCGGACTTCGAAGGTATACAAGTTTTCCCATTTTCTACCCTACTCAAACTCCTCTACTCCTCTAATTCATGCTAATGAAGAAAGAAAGATTTGGCATGAAATATTTGGCCATATTAACTATAAGTATATTTCTTATTTGAGTGAAAATATATGGTCATAGCGTTACCAAAGATCAAAGTTTCTAAGGGAGTCTTTCAAGGTTGTATCCTCGGAAAACACCTAGAGCACAAGTATGAGAAAGCTAGTCATGAGAGAACCTCTGCACCTCTTGAGCTGATCCATAGCGACATTGCTCATCCATTACCTCATATGTCCATGATTCAAGCCAAATATGCACTGACCTTCATAGATGAATTTTTCAGGTATTGTTGGGTTCACTTCCTAAAGCATAAGTTTGAAGTTTTTGACCTCTTCAAATTCTTTAGAGTGTTGGTTGAAAACTAGTCTGGGAGGAAAATCAAGGTCCTCAGATATGACAGTGGTGGTGAGTATGTCAAGTTTGAGTTCATCCAGTATTGTAAAGATGCAAGTATTCAGATGCAACATTTGATCCCTTACACACCACAACAAAATGGTGTTGCTGAGAGAAATAACATATCACTGAAGGAGATGGCAACCTACATGATGGAGGTTAATACTTTGCCACCAAAGTTTTGGGTTGAGGCTATAAACTGTGCCTCCTACATCTAGAATAGGGTGCCTCATAATTAGCTTGATGGTATGACTCCTTTCAAATCTTGGAGTGGGCACAAGCCAGATGTGACCCATTTTAGGATTTTTGGCTCAAAGACTTGGGCTATAATTCCGACTGAAAAGAGGAAGGCTTTGAAACCCTAAAGCCAAGAGTGCCTATTTGTTGGGTATTCTGAATATTCAAAAGGGTACAAGCTGATCAACTTAAGCACTAACAAATATTTCATTGAAAGAAGTGTTCAGTTCCAAGAAGAGCCTTTAGCAACAGTTGAAGTTGGAGAGTCTTCTTCACCACCAGATCCATTGATTGTAAGTGGAGAGACTAATGAGTTTTCTGATTCTGATATGTATGATAATGATGATTTTATTGCAGATCCTAATAGTCCTACAATATCAAAATGGGCATAAAATACCATTCATGCAGCTGGGGAACTAGCTGGAAATCCTAATGACACAAGGAGGACTATATATCATTTAAGAGTGCCCTTTGTGTGAAAGATCCTCTATTTGATGAGAAGTGCTATATTATGGTTGAATTATATCCATAGACATATGAATATTCAGCACATGATCCAATATGGAAAACAATCATGAAATAAGAATTCATCTCGCTCTAGAAGAACAACACTTGGGAACTGGTTGATCTTCCCCCAGAGAGGAAGCTAGTTCAATGTAAGTGGGTTTTCAAGACTAAGTTTGATGTTGATGGTTCACCTTTGAAATATAAGACAATATTGGTAGCCAAGGGCTACTCACAAGTACATGGTATTGACTACAATGAAATCTTTGCACCAGTGGCAAAGATGGACTCCATAAGGCTAGCTCTAGCCATTGCAACTTCGAAGCAGTGGGAGGTACATCACTTGGATTTCAAGTGTGCTTTCCTAAATGGAGATATCAATGAGGATATTTACTTGCATTAATAGGAATGGTTTGTTTCTAATCCATTTTTATTGTTCAGGTTAAATAAATCATTGTATGGGCTCAAGCAAGCCCCCAGGTCTTGGTATGCCAAGATTGATGGATCTTTGCTATCACTGAGTTTTGTTCAATGAAAGTCTGATCCTAATTCCTATTTGAAGCTGATTCATGGATTTTTGATGATTATTGTCTTGTATGTGGATGACCTACTGATTATAGGAAGTTTAAAGAAAGAGATTGCCTCCTTGAAGGATGCAATGAACCATGCATTTTATATGATAGATTTGGGATTGTTGAGCCAATTCTTGGGTCTCAAAATTGCTCAATCCCAACATGGAATAAAAGTACATTAGTCCAAATATTATCTATATTTTCTCAACAAGTTCAACATGAAATATTGCAAACCAAGAAAGACTCCCTTCCTTTCAGGAGTTAAGCTTGAAGAAGCAGGTTCTTCTCCTTTGGTAAATAATACACTGTATAGGCAGTTGATTGGGTGTTTACTTTATCTTACACACTCTTGACCTGATTTATCTTATGTATTTAGTGTGGCTTCAATATACATGGATCAGCCTCATGAGATACACTGGAGAGCAGCCAAAAGGATCCTAAACTTTGTTCAAGGAACAAGAACTCATGGGATCTTCTACAAAGCAAAATATTATCTTGATTTTATTGGGTTTAATAATAGTGATTGGGTAGGTGACAACACAGATCGAAAGTATACATCAAGATATGTGTTCATTCTTGATGAAGGACCAATCAGCTGGTCAAGCAAGAAACAGAGTGCCATAGCACTCTCATCTACAGAAGCAGAGTATAGAGGAGTTGTAAATGCAACAACTCAATGTTTGTGGTTGCAGGGGATACTTGGAGAATGTGGCTTCGAATAATATTTTTCAACTATTATATACTGTGATAATCAAAGCACCATTCAAATCTTCAATGATCCAGTTCATAGACAATGAACCAAGCCCATTGAGATCCATATGCACTACATCAGACAACTTGTGCATGATGGTACCATTGATCTACTCTTTTGTGCATCTTCAGGACAAGTAGTAGACATATTCACCAAGTTTTTTGTGAGAAGACCTTTCGAAATCTTAAATCACTGCCGAGGATTTCTGATCATGCTGTGAAGCATGATTGATGACAATATTTTCAAATTTTGTTTTTCCTGTCCATGTTTAAGGGAGGATTTTCCCACTGGGTTTTTGCCTCTTTCCTTGGTTGTATGGACAAGCAGTATGTAAAGGGTGACTAAGCCTGGTTGCTAGGACCTATAGTTTTCTGATATGTACTCATAAATTTAGGCTTAAAAGGGGGTGCTAGAATAATTAACCCATATTTACCTACATTAGACATTAATTTAATTATTTTTGTTTTATTACCTAGTTACCTAGTTTCCTAGATTCCATTCTATGCTAGTTGCCTTCTACATGTCCTAGAATTCAACACATGCTAAAAATGAGTCATGAGGTGCTTGGTAAACATCTTGGAAACCCAATTTAGCATGTCTTCTTTATTCTAGATTCTCTAAAGCGCATATCTTCCTTTTCTGAAAAGCTGCCTTGTTTTATTTCTGATTTAAGGCAAAAAGAAAAGCTAGACTAGGTGTAGTTGACTTGTTTTTTTCCCACATCATCCTCCCTCCTTTTCTCCAAATAAAAGCATGTATGAGTTATCTTTCCATCCCTCTTTAGATTTCCCACTTGACTTAGCAAATTCATGAGCATCTACCTAGATTTGGAAACTGCTTTATGCACCTATGGGGGATTTTACTAGATTTGGTAAGCTTACCTTTTGACTATTTCAAATGGAATATTTCTGCATTTGATTCTCTTATGTAATTATATATTACAACAACCTATTACATCATAATTTTGTCTATTGTACACTTACTCAATACAGATTAGTGTTATGATCCAATTTCAGTCTCCTTTGGTGTTAATTTTGCATGTTTGATTAGTAATTTTGTGAGTGTAATTGTTCTATCTCTTGGGTTCAATTTACACAATACTCATGAGCTGCTTGTAGAGATAAATTACTTGTAATCAAACTGCAAAACTACTTGTTAGATGATTCAATTTATTCATGAAAACATATATAACATTATAAAAAGAAAAAGAGTCCCTTGTAAGCAATTCATCAGAAATCAATCTTATTTATTCAAAGAAACAAACACATATTTACATATCTACAAGTGATGATAACCCAAAATACTTTTTTTAAGGATCAGGAGGAGGAGGAATAACTTCCCCTTCAACTAATTCTATTTCCCTCTGCTGCAAAACATTTTGTATGAAATCTTGTTTAGATGTTGGTTGGTGATAAAGTCTAAGTCTGTGTCCATTTACTACAAAGGAAATTTGTGAGACATCAATTGTATTAATTTCTATTGACCCATTGTCAAAAGCTGTAACTACTTCATATGGGCCCATATAGCGAGTAGTTAACTTTCCTTTTAAAATTTTAAATCATGAGTTGAATAGTAGTGCCCAATCTCCAGTATTAAATTGCTTTTGCTTAATAAATTTATCATGCCATGTCTTTCGTTGATTCTGTATTAGCATAGTTCTTTGGAGTGCATCTTGTCTAATCTCATCTAACTCATTAATCTGTAATATTCATTGTTTCTGTGCTTCATCCAAATCCATGCCTAATTGTGCTGCCATACGAAAGGTTTTAACTTGAAATTCATTAGGTAAAAGAACTTGTTTTTCATACACTAATTCATAGGGGGTATGTCCGATAGTGTTTCTCCATGTTTTCCTATAGGCCCATAAATCCTCAGAGAGTCTATCTTCCCAATCCTTATGATGTAAGTCAATGGTTTTGGTTAAAATGGCTTCTAATACTTTATTGGTTGATTCTACCTGACCATTATCTTGAGGGTGATAAGGTGAAGATTTGCAATGTTGGATGCCATATTTCGTAGTAATTTATTTCATTAATTTAGAAGTGAATTGAGAACCTTGGCCTATGACAATTTCTCTAGGTACACCAAACTGGGTGAATATTTCTTCATATATAAATTCTACCACTGATTTCTCTGTAGCCCTAAACAAAGCTTTAGCTTCTACCCATTTGGTGACATAATCTGTGCAAACTTGGATATACTTTTTTTTACGAGACATGGGAGAAATTGGTCCTACAAAATCAAGAGCCTAGTTCTCAAAGGGTTTAATCATGACTTGGGGTTGTATGGCATCTGATCGGATGACATAGGTCTACCCATTCTTTGGCAACTATCACATCCTTTGACATATTTAGCAACATCCTTAAAAATGCTTGACCAATAATAACCATAGTGTAGTACTTTGTATGTCATCCTCTTATCATAAAAATGTCCTCCACATGGTCCATCATGGCATGCATGGAGGATGTCTATCATCTCATCCTCCCACACACACCGTCAAATAATAAGATCTAGACTAGTGTGGAAGAGATCATTATCAAACCAAGAATAATTGGAAATCTGAACTATAATATGCCGCTTCTCATGTGGGGACAAATGGTTTGATATTTTCCTAGTTGCTAAATAATTGGCAGTATCTCCGAACCAAGGAGTTTGAATAGATACAACAAATAGATGTTCATCAAGAAAAGTATCATCAATAGGTTTAGTACCGTCTTCATGTTGAACACAGGAAAGGAAATTTGCTACTAGATTTTCTTTACCAGGTCGGTTAATGACGGTGATGTTAAATTCTTGCAATAGAAGAAGCCACTGGGTCACTCTACCATTGGTAATTGGTTTATTCATTAGAAATCTAATGGAAGAGTGATCGGTGTGCATAAAAACTTCGTAACCTATAATGTAATGGCAAAATTTATTAATAGAATAAACTACTGCCAAAAATTCTTTTTTAGTAACAGTGTAATTTAGTTCGGCAGGAGTCAAATTCTTGCTAATAAAATAAATGGCATAAGGTGCTTGTCCCTCTTTTTTGCCGAGGACTCCTATGGCTGTATCAGAGGCACTGATGGATATATGAAAAGGAAGGGCCCAATCGGGACCCCTGAGTATTGGTGCCACTGATAGCTTAGATTTTAGAATTTCAAAATCATTTTGACAAGATTCTGTCCACTTGAATTCTACATCCTTTGTAAGCAATTTAAACATTGGTGCATCTATTTTAGTGAAATTTTCAATAAAGCGGCGGTAATAGCCTGCATGGCCAAGAAATATTCTTACCTCTTTTTGATTTTTTGGAGAGGGAAGGCCAACAATTACTTCGATCTTTGCAGGATCTACCTTAATTCCTTGGGAGGAAACATGGTGTCCTAAAACTATACCTTTTGTCAGTAGCATTTTACATTTTTCATGACTAAGGGATAAATTCGTTTCTTGACATCGGATCAGTTCCTTCTCGAGGTTGTCAAGAGATTCTTGAAAGGTATTACCATAGGCCATAAAATAATCCATGTATACCTCCACACATTCATGTATAAGATCAGAAAAAATTACTAAGACTGCTCGCTGAAAAGTGGCAGGTGCATTACATAGGCCAAATGGAAAAAATCTATAAGCGTATGTTCCCCAAGGGCATGCAAAAGTGGTATTCTCTTGATCTTAAGGTGCTATTAAAATCTGATTGTAACCACTATATCCATCAAGAAAGGAAAAATATTGTTTACCTAACAGGGTATCTAACACTTGATCAATAAAAGGTAAAGGAAAGTAGTCTTTAAGTGTGGCTTTGTTTAGCTCCCTAAAATAAGCACAAATGCACCATTTCCCTATGAATTTATTTGGGACTACTACTAAAGGAGACACCCATTTACTATCGGATATAGGATAGATGAAACCAGCAGTGAGGAGTTTTTGTAATTCTTCTTTTACTATATCCTTTAGAGAAGGATTCATCCTCCTCTGCGGCTGTCTTATAGGTGAAATGTTTGGATCCATATAAATATGGTGAATACAGGTGTCAAGGTGTATACTCTTGATATTAGTGTATTCCCATGCAAATGCTCCAGCTTGTTTTTAAGAACTTTAAGCAGTTGTGCTTGTTGGTTTTCACTTAACCCTTTGTTTATATGTAGAAATTTCTTAGGGCCAACCTCAAAAGGTATGGTATAGTGTCCTGGATGCTCTTCAACCGTGAAGACACATGGTTTTTCTATAAACATTGAGAGATCCACATTCTCTTGAAACTCATCTCCAAAAATTTGATCGAATTGAGCAAAATACTGAGGAAAATCTATACAAGTTGTTGAAGAAACAAATTGGTTTAATACATTCTCAGTGGTCTAATCCTGAAGTGCCTAGGAGAAATCACTAGGGAGGGAGAGGTCATCAAATTCTTCATCCCCAAAAGAACAATTTAACCACCATGAGTTTCAAGTTATTGGTTGTGATGGGGGGTATAAAATAAGTCTTTGTGTAGACAACCCATTGGAAATGGTCATATATCCATCCCTACATCCTATAAAAGCATTTACAGTAGCTAACCATGGTATTCCCAAGATGATAGGATTCCCTTTAGAAGGATCCTTTGATTCTATGACCATAAAGTCAGCAGGGTATTCCCATGAGGCTATTGATACGATAATGTCATCTACGACTCCAGCAGGTTTTACCATAGTATGGTCTGCTAGTTCTAGGATGGAAGGGGTAGGTCGGAGAAATTGTCCTAACTGTAAAAATTCTAAGACTACGGTGGTAATCATGTTGATGGAATATCGACCGGGGTTGGTAGGCTTAGAGTTGACACAAAATATATGTGAAGGTAGAGGGATTCCTATGGTGTCCTAGAAATATTTTAACAAACAAAAGATCGAAAGATATTTCAAAATGAAAAACCGAGTCAAACTCCTATGAATTCAACTATTAAAGTAATTGAACCAGAACATAATACTAAACCAAATGATTGATAATTTATTTTATATAAGCAAATAAATTTAGATTGAAAAGGATACTATCAACAACTAACTTTTCAAATGGAAAACTAAGATGCAAGGAAGGCCTAACTTATAAGCAAGTAGAAAACTTAATAAAGGAAACAAGTAGAAAAATTAATAAAAGAACCAAGTAGAAAACTTAATAAATAAAACTTAATAAAAGAAACAAGTAGAAAACTTAATAGGAATGGCTTTAGATTCTATCCTACAAGTCTCTTTTGGTAATCACACAATGAAAAAGGAACAACGTCCTATAATGTACTAGTATATTTTCCTAACGATAACACACCTAATACTACCTTTTACATGCAAATGGATAAAACAATCTAAAGGCATGAGCACAAAACAATATAATAGTAAAAGGAATCAGAAACAAGCTCAAGAAACAAAATATAAAATAGCTCAAAACATGTTCAAGGTGAAAAGAGGTAGGGATAAGAATAAAAATCTTATAAATAACCTAAAATAATCTAACTTTAACTTTAATGTTAAATAGGACTACAATCTAACTATCACAGTCAAAGAATACTTAAAATACTAAAGAAACATAACTTAAAACAATTTCAAAACACATTGAAAACACTAAAAACGAAATGATGGGTTGAATGACAGATTGAACTGCAGGTCTGAAAGGGGTGACTGAATGACATTGTAAATAGGTTGTGTGAATGACAACCTACACAATTAAAATAACAGAAAATAACCTAAATGATCTAATCTTCAGCTGAATTTATGCACATGTAAATACAATGCAAAAAAGGAAGTAAATAAGCCTACTTATTAATCAAATTTGACAATGAAATAATCTTAAACTAATTCATAAACATAAAGCAATCATTAGGAAACAAACTGAAATTCAAATAAACTTATACAGAAAGGAAATAAATAGAATTGAATCTCTTCTTAACTTGATGAAAAGAAGTATATTCTATCTACTTGCAAAAAAACTGAACAGTAAAGCTAGAAATAAAATGACTGAAAGCAAATTGAAAGCAAACTATGCACGCAACTAGCTATTTAATCTTCAGAAATAGAATACATTAGAGGAAGCAAATGAAATAAACATTTACAGTAATTCAATAACAGAAACAAACTAGAAATTAAACTAACTATAAAAAGAAAGGTAATGACACTACAAGAAAATAAACCTTTGGTTGATGAGGGGCCCTCTCAGCAATTAGGGGTGGTGCCTGGCTAATTCTTACTCGAATGCAATCATAAACAAAAGAACATACAACTCTTATTAAAATATGGAATAAAAGTACATAGTTCTTCTCTTTAAAAACGACTGTCTAACTAATGAAATGATCAAATCTTTAGCTCTGTGCATGGAGGCGTTTATATACAATGTTTATATGGATGAGCAAGTTGACCCTTTAATGGTCGATTGTTCTCTAAATTTAGTCAACCATTACTACAATCGACTGATCAAACACCAACGCACAACACTACTCCTTCTTCAGTGTGTGTGATGTGGCATATAGCTCCTTCTTTAGTGTGGCTGGTGGAGTGGTGTTGGATAAAGGAGAGCATGCTGGCGATTCTTCTAGAATGCGGGCTATTACATCACCCAAACGCGTGGATTGGTAGTGTGGTGTCGAGCAGAGGCACTATGATGGTGAGTCTTCTAAAATGAGATCCATGCTATCACCCATACGCGTGGATGATAAACAGTTTGCAAAACCGTTTCATGCTTTAACACTCGGAATCTGTCTTCAACAGTGCACAGTCTAGTTAGTGATCTGGACGATAAGCTAACCAGTGAGCTAGATATGCTCTACGCATATCTAGCTGAATGCATTGTCTATTTTTTGGAGTGCTAAGGTCTACAAAATCAATCCCGTGCTAACATTTGAATGCCTGGGAACCTTCCAACGAATATCGCTAAGTCTAATCAGCGAATCGGATGGTAAGCTGGACATGCTATGCACATATTCGGCTGAATTGCATGTCTATTTGTTAATTTGTCCAAAAGACTATATAACCTGCAAACAAATATGCACATAAATTAATATATCAAATGCACTTCAAACAATGTCAATTTTAATCAATATAATCATAAAATGATAATAATAAACAGATTTTACATAAACCTTAAATTTATTCATACCTGGGGTTGAATAGTGAGCTGTGTGACAGAAAATATGCAAAAATATGACAAAAATATGTTTAAATGAATAATTTACCTGCCAAAAATGATGACAAATCTGGGATCAACGGATCTATGACTACTGCAATATCTCTCTCTCTACCAAATCTGACACATGGAATTCCTTCTCTACTTTCTCTTGTGTCTCTCTTGACATTTGTCTTTCTCCTCTCACTTTCATTACATTTATACTATTGATATGAGCCAAAAACCTAAATCTAATGGTTGATATTAGATCTCACTCACTTGAGATCAATAGTAGATTCATTTCATTAACGTAAATCACTAATGTCAAAAACTTGGGCATTTTTTCAAGTTAAGCCTCAACTAATCTAAATTACATCCACTTTAATAAAGTGAATTCTCAACATTCTTGAGAGGTATTAATGACAATTTACATAAGTAAGACACACTACATGTATAAGCTACAAACATCAATAGAGTATCTTTGGTTGTGATGCATTTTCCCATGTGCCTAGGGAAAAAGATCCAAGCTTGACCCAAAGTCAAGGAAATGTGTTTTTCTCATTAATGATAATATAGTAAAGAAGTATAGATTGCGGGATCCTACTAACCACAAGTTATTTGTTAGACAAGATGTTATTTTTAATATGAAAAATCAATGCAAGGAAGGATGTACAAAAGAAACCTAAGATTGTCCCTATTGAAGTAGAAATGAGTGAAGATGAAAATGAAGCTTATGATCGGCATGAAGAAAAACAAGTTCAGCAATCACAACTCAAAATATCTACACATCCAATGAGGCGTACAGAAAGTTATTTTCTTGATTTTTAGATTATTTTTCTTTGTTAACTAATTATGGTGAACCTAGTTCATTTCAGGAAGCTAGAGAATCTAACAATGCAGATAAATGGAGGAAAGTCATGGATGAGTAAATTAAAACACTACACAAGAATGAAACATGTGAACTTGTGGATCTCTCACCAAGAGTAAAGGTTGTTGGAAACAAGTTGGTGTACAGAGGAAAGAAGAACAATTAATGGGTTGCTCAAATGTTACAAAGCTCGCTTGGTGGAAAAATGTTATGTGTAGAATTTAGGTACAGATTTAATGAAATATTCTATCCATATGTGATTCTTACTATTGTAAGTGTTTTGGTTGCACTTGTAGAACCATAGGATTTAGAGTTAGAGCATCTAGATGTAAAAATTGTTTTCTCAAATGGTGATCTCAAGGAAGAAATTTATATTGGCGAACTTGAGGGAAATAAAAAAGAGGTAAAGAGAATTTGGTTCACAAACTCAAAAAATATTTGTATGGATTAAAAGAGTCATCAAGGATATGATACATAAAATTTGACACCTCCATGGAGACTCAAAGTTTTGGAAGAAGTGAAACTGACCATTGTGCATATCATATGAGTTTTCCTTATGGTGGTTATATATATTAATGTTGTATGTTGATTATATGATGGTTGTAGGCCCTAGTATTAAGAAAATTATTGATCTTAAGGCTAAGTTGGATAGGATATTTGAAATAATGGATTTAAGAGAAGCATATCAAATTCTATGGATGAAGATACACAGGGACATAACATGTAGGAAAACATGGTTAAGTCAAAAGTCATATGTAGATAAGAGTTTGTAATGCTTCAATATGTAGAATGAAAACCAGTTAGCACCTAATTTCCTACAAACTTCAAGTTGACTTTTGA
Source organism: Pseudotsuga menziesii (assembly GCA_001517045.1). Lineage (NCBI taxonomy): Eukaryota > Viridiplantae > Streptophyta > Pinopsida > Pinales > Pinaceae > Pseudotsuga > Pseudotsuga menziesii. The sequence continues at coordinate 570,797 of LPNX010197249.1, forward strand.
ACAGTTTCCTAGCACATAAGCAGAGAAGACAAGCATGTCTCATGTACAGTATTCATCAGCTGTATGGAGCCTCATGTTCGCCATGGTGAGAACCAAACTAGATATTGCATAAGAAGTGGGAGTTGTTATCTAGTTCATGAAAAATCATGTAAAGAGCATTGGAATATTGAGAAGTGGATACTCAAATATCTAAGGGGAACTTCAAATGTTTTTATTTTCTAAAGATCAATAGATTTATAAATTAAAGGTTTTGTAGATTCTATGTTTGGTGTATACCAAAGTCTATTATAGGATATACTTTCACTCTTGTTGATGGAATATGTAAGTTCAACATCTAAGTTGTAGCTAGTGGTGGCCTTATTAACCATTGAAGCATAATATGTGGTAGCAATTGATCCCAATAAAGAGGAAATATTTCTAGAGTGGTTGATGGATAAATTCAATATGATGCAAGTGAATATCATCATTATGCAACAAATTCCCAAAAAGAGCATAAATAGACCAAAAAGAGTAATCCATTCCTTAATAATGAAGAGAAGAGATGAATAGAAAGCATCTTCAAGGAGGAAACCTCCTTATACAATGTAGTAAGTACACAAGACAAGACACAACAATAAGATTCAAATGAAAAGATAGCATTCCTACAAATAAGAGGCAAATAGGTACAATTACAACTAATGGACCCCAGACGTCATCAATAATATAACAATACTAATGACAATTACCATTAATGGACCCAATCTGACATCAATAATATGTAATGTGGGACAATATAGGGGGTAATGTACCAGAATTTAGGACTTAACATGCCTCTCCCCTTTAGACAAGTGTTTGTAGAAATTCAGGCCTGCAGTAGATTAATTTTACTCACAGCAATTAACAATTGATCATGCAAAATTATCAACAATGGAGACTGAATATGGAGCTGTAACACAAAATTATATTGACTGAGTGTACAATAGCCAACCCTGTAATAACATAGGCTGCTGAACATATAGAATACATGAGCAAATCGAATGCATAAGGAAGCATCCAAATCTATCATAAAGCAGGCTTACCCAAAATAGGCAAATCCCCCATAGGTGTAAAAAGCTGATCCCAAATCTATCAAGGACCCCACGAATTAGCAAGGGCGCATGGGCAAGCTAAAGAGTGGTCAAATGGCAGCTCATACATGCTTTTGAATGGAGGAAAGAGTGGAGGAGGAAGAGGCAACAAAGCTGATTCACCTCACCTAGTCTTGCTTTCCTATGTGCCTTAAAACACTGAAAAAACAGGCAATAAAGCAGAAAAAGCAGAAGGGCACCTAGGAGGCCAGGAATAAAGCAGATTTGATTCCTAAGGCTTTTCCAAGTGCTCCATGAGTCAACAATGGCAAGTTTGACCTCTATGGATAGGCAATTGACAACTTGCACATGGTGGGACTCATGGACTAGGCAAATAAGACAAAATAAAT
>LPNX010197264.1:8144-45779 GCA_001517045.1 Pseudotsuga menziesii
GTATAATTGACAAAGCAAGCACTCATTGTAGTATTTAAAAATGTGCGTGCGTTGTGATTCACTAAAACGCGCTCTTGTTTTGCTTCAATAAAACACGCTCTTGTTTTGTTTAAATTCAAAAATGTATTCGTATGTGTATGCTTTGTACTTTGCTTCAGATTCAACATGGCTATGCCTTGGAGTATGATAAACCATGGCTAATTCGGCATTATATCCAAATGTTCAATATGATCGTGTTTAGCCGTTCATTTGATTATGCTGTACACCTCCATTTTTTATGAGATTTTAGAAACAGATATGTTTTTTTTGCAGATTCCAAATATGTAAATTTTAACAAGAATACATAATTTTTTCTATTTTTTCTTATTTTTCTTTTGTTGCCACTTCTCAAATAAAAAAACACAAGGTTAGTGTTTCGTCCATATCTCTTTCATTTCTCAACCATTTAATTTTTTTTTATATGGTGCACTAAAGAACATCGACCTCTACATGCTATAAAAAACTCATTTCCAAATAATTGTATTAAGACATTCAAGCACTGCACCCACAATTGACGTACCGTTTTCAAGGTTTGATCTCTTAGATAATTAAAAAAAAAAATTTAAAGTATTATTTTTATTATTGGAAAAATAGTAGTGCACTAGTACTATATGTTCTCTATATGTATACATGTTTTCGTAAGTTTATTCCATCATTTAGTCACTCAGACGCTGAACCCACAAAAACATATACCTTATAATTTGTCCTAAAAATAAAAAGTGCCACTTAAAAAATATCTAACTTTAGATAGTTAACAACATTTTCAATAGAAAAAAGTTATATATTTGGAAAGTTCATTCAATTTCCTACATTTCTTGTTTTTCACTCATCGTAAGATTCATTCTGTAAGTGTCTCAAAATATCCATGCAAGTTGATGGATGTCTATTTTTTCAGTTTCTATTGCATCTAACGCGCCAAAAGAGACCCTCAACCTTGTGCACTCACCCATGGATTCTTTGAGAATCGAGTCGCCACATGAAAGGTGCACAACCTTCTTGATTTTTAAGCGTTGTTCACCATTAACAATCAAATTTGAAACTCTGTCATTCATACCTAGGGAATATTTGAACCCTCGTTCCCCGGTAATGATGCCAATATGTTAGCACTCAGAATGTACCTAGGCTGTGAAAGGTAGATCTTGAGGTAGACACATAACCACTTTCAATTGCATTCTAAACTAATAAAATCAGAGAGGGATTTCTTAATATTTACAAATCTTTCTCACTCAAGGTATTCAATCATAACACTCAGAAGGTCATATTTTTTACAGGACAATTCTTTTTTTATAGATTTGGTAGGACAATCATGGAGGAGAACATTGGGAAATGGAGTCAAAAATAAAATATGAGTTAGGTTGCAAGAGGCACAAGTTTAAAAGAATCATGGACAGAGGCAGGGTAGACATCATTTCCTCAATCTTGAGGCATTTGTAGGTTTTTTAGAAGACAAATAAGACAAGCCATCTAAACACAACACCTAACTAGGGCGAGTTCTGTAAAAAATTTAGCAAAATATTGTTTTAAAATGTTTGAAAAAATGAACCTAGAGCATCCAAGATGAATTATATCCCATAAATTGATGTTCAAACATGAAAGAAAATACAAAATGGATTGGAAAATAGGATAAACAATTACACAAGAAGATCACTTACTAAATAAAAAGATGGCATAAGAATATCTGCCATATAAAACACTCAAAATTCCATCTTCGCAATTTTATTCATCTACAAAAAATTGAAAACCTATTGCAATGAAGAGCTTCTCTTCTCTTGAAAATCCTACCCTAAATCTATCTATTACATCTGAATATATAGAAAAACTACCTTTACTTAGTCTTAAATTTGAACTCTAACTACATTCTCAAAATAGAAACAATTACCACTGATTTCCTTCCTTTCAGGAGGTAGATTGCTGAAAAATGGGCTTCAAAGACCGACCTGCATATATCAAATGGTGACAGTTGTGTAACTTTTGAGAGCTATTTTGTTAATTCCACCTGTCTAGAACAAAACTCATGTTTACATTTTGCTATATTCCCTTCCAGCTCCTCAAAATCTACATTTACATTTTATGACTTAGAGAGTATTTTAAAATTATGGAAAATTGTCTTGTAAGGATGACTTTGATTTTCAGAAACCATGATACTTGTGTGAAACTTGAGAAAGGTTAGTGTATATTAGCTTGTTTTGAGGAAACACCTCTCTCGGTTTCTCAAATTTCATCTTGGTTTGGCTAAACTGTTATTTGAAGTTAGTGACTAAAGCAGTCATTCTCATAAAAAAATTCCAACTTATGCAACTAATATTTAGTACTCTGTTGTCATCTGCAAATACATTTTATATATTTCCTAATCTTAACCAAATTCCTAAGTTAGCGTCAAAATAAACTTTCTTTAAATCCTCAACAATTCCAATGGAACCATAAAATGGATTCTTGCCATCCTATGCACTTCCATAAGCATGTAAAAGATCTGAACCTTTGGAAATATTTTGTTGGATTTTATCTTGGGATTGAACTTGAAGCCAATCATTGCTTCCAAAATAGTTGTTTTTCAAAATATTTATGCAATCGTTCAGCCTCCTATAACCAAGAAAATGTTGACTATTTCTTTTCTACCAGCGGGATTTTCTTTGGCCATTGATTAAACTTGCAAGGTAATGGAGGCTTGACACACGTTTCAACCTGCACATGGTGTAAAAATTTTGGCAGATTTTGAAATTAAATTGCCCCTCGTTCTACTTGTGAAATTTACCTCTGTCGTAGATTCATTTCTCCTCCAAATCTCCACAATAAGAATATGTAGCCCCTAAGCAATTTCACAGGTATCCAAAACAAATTTCTCCACGTGAAATTTTTAAGAACCATTCATTAAAGCCCTGGTCACATCTCCATTGTTCAACATTGTTGGGCCTACCAAATTTCACAAATTTCACAAATTTATTTTTCCTGGCATGTTGATGATGCGGAATGATTACACGTTGTGGATCTTGCTCGATCTTGCTGGAAGTTTGATTTGAACAATCAAATCCAATTGATTATTTTTCTACGGAAATGTTCAGGCCCAGATGTACTGAGCAGAGCTTTGGACTCAAATCTGGAGGGCTATTGGAAACCACAGAATTTGTCTTGAGAATATTTGTATCTGCAGCATTTACCAACGAAAGCATCATTACAGGAACACAAATTCGGTCAGATTCAAACCTAGGTCATTTGGGGTAGATTCCCATTGGTCTAGTGTTAGACCACATCATTTACGATAATTCATTTGGTGATCTTGGACCCTATCTATACACAAACAAATGCATATACATAAACGTTTGTATAACCCAGGCAAGCATTTTTCCACACAGGAACCGTTCGGAATGGCGTGGATTAGGTTTTAATAATGCATTTATGATATATAAGAATAAACCAACTTCATAATTTGTATTATAAGCCATGTTAATATATTAATTAAGTAGTTATTCATATTTGTTATAATATTAAAATTATAATAGTATATTTTATAAAATTATGAATAATTTTAAAAGTATATTATGATAAATAAGACTAAATCGTTATTTAAATCATATGTTATATGATGATGATGATGATGGTTAACATCCCCTGAGACCAAACTTTGGTTTATCAGACCTAAAGAAGAGAATTAATTAGTTTTCTTTAAAGTTATATTTCTATGCTCAAAGAGCTTGGAAAGAAGCGTCCCAAGCTTACTATAATTTTGACAGGCTAAAAGGCTAGGAATGTCGGTATTGCAACAAAGATTATGAAATTGGGATCTAATGTGGGTGTATGCAGGGCACTCTAAGAGGAACTGATTTTCATCTTCAATGTTATTACTCTCACAAAGGTGGCAGATCCTTTCTACCCATGGTGTTTTAGGGACTGTCCAACGACCAGTCTCACTATGGAGCTCATGCGAGTTCGTTCTTATCTTAGCTATCTTAATTTTTTTCGTAGTACTGATTAAAACAGAGAGATACTTTTGATCTTCCAGAGTAGGGTTGATGACCTCCTTATAATATCTTAATTTTATTTTAGCCTCTAAATCTTTCTCACACCACAATTTTTCATTAAACTTAGAAGAAATAATATTTTTAATGTTATTAATATTCTGCAAAGCAACATTTTCATCGATCTCCCAGTGATTTAACCAAGACCTGGTATCTTTATACCACCCATGCTTGAGACTTACGTTTTTTTGGCTAGAGTTTAAAGCTATCTTAGGGAGTCTATGGTCTCCCATGTTATTGATTTTGTTCTTGTATAACAAGATTCTAGTCATAGCTAAGCTCTCGATGGGGGAAAGACCCACTTCTATAAGGAGAATAGGATAGGGTGTAATGTTTTTTTATTTTGAGGTTATAAGTTATAAAATGCTTCTGGATTTGCTCGATCTTTCTCCAGGATTCTCTAGAGATGTTGTAAACCCAAACCTCACACCCATACAAGATAACAGGAGTGACTAGAGTTTAAAAAAGGAGCTTCTTTTTATCCCACATCATGAGGTTTGCAGCTTTACAGTTATTTTCAAGACCAAAGTAAGATTTCCACCCTCCGTTAATCCTTTTCTTAATGCTATAGTTCCAGTTGAGCTTGTGATGAATATCAATTCCTAGGTACTTGTAAGAAGACACTTCCTCCAATTTGCTATTGTCATACATAAAATTAGCGTATGTATCATTCTTGGATTTGATAATCATAACTTTTGTTTTGTCAGTGTTAACATTCATACCCATGTTAGAGTAGAAATCTTTGAGGAGTCGAAGCTGCTTATCAAGATCAGAAGAACACCTTGCCAGAAGGACAATATCGTCAGCATAAAGAAGAAAGGATGATGACTATTCCAGCTAAGATCGTACCAGCACAACCTGCTTCTTCTAAATAACCCTCTAACTTATCAATGTAAATGCCAAAAAGGGTAGGGGAGAGGGGGAAACCTTTCTTAACTCTGATATTACACTTAATATCTTTCGACCACCCTTCATTGCTTTTAAACTTGGCAATCACATTCTCGTAGAGCCTTATCGTGGCAGCTCTCAGCTCGAAAGGAACCTTAAGCTCTTCTAACCTATTCCAAAGGTTATTTCTAGGTACCGTATCTAAAGCCTTTCTAAAGTCCACAAAGCAGCAAAAGAGATTGGATTTATCATTGCGGCACTCCTCCATAATGATCCTAAGCGTAATAAGGTGGTCCGTTGTTGAGTGATGCTTTCTAAAACCTGCTTGGCCTTTAGCCCGCTTACCTTCACTTTCAAGCCAAATGCTGATTTTCTTTTCCAAAATAATACCATATAACTTGGCTAAGAGGGGGCTTATCATAATAGTTCGATAATTTGAGGGGTTATTTGTATCCCCACTTTTAAAAATAGGGATAATGAGGCTCTGAGTCCAAGGTTTAGGGAACCCTTGCTTGACTGGTTGATTAAAAAGCTTGTGGATGTGAGGGATGAGGACAGGACCTCCAATTTTTAATATTTCTGCCTGGTAACCTTTAATGTCCTTAGCTTTTCCATTAGCCAGACGCTTAACCCCAAAATCTATGTCTTTTAAAGAGAAAACTTCTTCCGTTGTGAGGAGGGTTTCAAAGTTGTCTATGACATTCGGGGAGTCATAAATCTTTTTAAGATAGGAATTCCAGTCGTGCAAAGAAATTTTATTATTATCTTAAGTTTTTCTAGTTAGAATCTACCTCCAGAATTTCTTAGGGGCCATCTTAGAGAGGTGTTAGAGATTGTCTTGCCTTTTGTGAATATACTGTCTTTTTTTCTTTTTAGTAAGGGCTTTGTAATTTTTTATCTTGTTAATTTTAAGAGATTCATCAAGAGCTTCCTTAATCTCTCTCCTCGCATTTTTACAAACGGTATCATACCAAGGGTTGGCTTTTCTATTCCTTTTATTACTCGAAACTTCAATTGAGAACTTGTTAATGGAAGAAGAGAGGGTTGTAGTAAAATTATAATATAGGTCTTCAATGTTGCTGTACTTGATAAAGGAAGCAAATTAATTTTTAACTCATTTATAAAAAGATCTTTTTTATTCCTATCAAAGATCAAGTTCTTTTGGTTATAAGGATTATCCTCTATGGGATCTCTATGGATGGCATAGTTGAGAGTTACCATTAAAGGTTTATGATCTGAATCAGGCTCATGGTAATTTAGAACGTCCAAATTTATTATATCGTTGTATAAAGAACTATCAGAAATAACATAATCTACTACGCTGCTACCAAGCACATGGATACAGGTCATGTGGCTAGAGCTAGGCCACTGCGTTAGACCGTTGCAAATTATGAGATCTTGAGAACTGCAAAGCTTGATTAACTCAGACCCAAACAAATTTTCCCCTAAATCTACAGAGCTTCTCTTGTACCTGCTAGCTAAAGTAATTTCTTCATCTAACCAGAGAGGATTAGGGTTGGAATAATTGCTTAGGAGAATAGCTTGGTTGTTAGAAGTTCTAGCATTAAAATCGTCCATTAAAAGGATATTACCTTCATTCCTAAGGCTAGAAATATCATTCTCTAGTCCATTGTAAGGATAATTTTTATCCAAATTGTTCTTCTTATAGAAGTTAAAATTAATAGGGGCAAAATAGCATATAGCTATGTACGTTTTTCTATTGTTAATGTCAATGATTTCTATCCACATATACTGGTTGTAAGGGTCTTTTTTATAAAGCCTAGCATGGGGGGAGATGTTATTCTTAATGTAACACGCTATACCCCCAATGCCTCTGCGAGAGGATCGCTTGTTCTAGATTGACCAAAGCACAAATCCATCTATGTTAGGGACCCTAGATACTTCATGCTCCCAAGTTTCAATTAACAAAATAATATCAACTTCATTAGAGATCGAACTTAGCTTGGGGCCTTTGTTCCATGGAAATCCTTGACAGTTCCAAGAAAGAATCCGGAGCATGTTGAATTGCTATTTATTACTATCTTTTTGGTTTCTATCTCGAATAACAACTTTCCTATTTCTGATTATTGCCCATTTTCCTTTCTTCCTGGCTTCTTTTACCTTTTGAACCTCCTTTCTTAATTCTGCTTGATCTTCTGGAATGAGATCTTCATTTATGAATATTCCGGTTCCTTTTAGACTTGAGGTTTTACTAAGTATGTTATGTTTATGGTCAGTAGAGCTTACCTTTACCAGGATTAACCTTCCTTTATTCTCAGTTAATTTCCCCAACCTTGTCGCTTCTATGAGACATGTTGTTTCAATTTGTAATCTATTGTGTAATTCTGTATGGGCTATGGCTAAAGTATCCTCATCCTCCTCCTCTTTGAAGCCGAAAATTATAAGGTTCAAGGCCCTTTTGTTACGCTCATGGTCTAATTCTATCAATTTTTTCATTTCCTCTTTAATGGGTTTGATATCTAATTTATCTGCCACATTATTTAGGGTGAGGTTGTTATTAACTTTTGCTTCTAGCTCCTTAATCATGTCCTTCATTTTAAGACTTTCTAAAGTGTCGACGTCTCCTTGTTGGGATGTTTGGTTTGTATATTGGCTCTGGTTTTCTATAGCATGTAATCTAACCTCAAGTGTCTCCATTTTATTCTCCAGTATTGTTATTTTATTTTCTATTTGTTTTTGAATCTTGTTTTCAAGAGATGTAAATTTATTTTCGAGCATGGCTTCTAATTATGTTTGTAGTCTAATTTCTCTTTCTTCTCTATGTTTCTCTAAAGACTCTAAATATTCATAAATGCTATTTAAAGTAATGGAGCTAGGTCTACCTTTGACAGTCTTTGGTAGGTGCGGTGATTTATTCATATTTATGATCAAATGAGCAGTAGATATGTATTAGAAAAGAAGAGATAAGGAATGTGTGCACCTGAGAAATATATATTTAATAAATATATATTTTTTAATTTATTATGTTAAATATTTTTTAATTTATTTTTATTTTTATTTTGTTTTATATATGATATATAAATTATATAAATAGTAAGATTTAATTGAATTTTGTTTGAATATATTTTAACATTAACCTAACATAGGTATATATACATTCATATATGTTAATGTATATATATTTTGGATTTCATAGATGCATAATTTTCAAGCTTTCTAATGAGACCCTTGAGATAGGTATTTTTTTACAATTATATTTTTTATTTAATATCCCTATTTATGAGATTCTAAAGGCTTTTTTGCTACAAATATGAGTTAAATGGCGAACATGTTTAATTGTCTCTATTTTATCCTTACAAAATTATTGTGTCTATTTTTCACTTAAAATTTTTTCACTTAGTACTTACATTTTGATAATCCTCATAATTGTATTTATGTTTTCAAGTTAACCTCTTCTTTTCATTGCTGATCAAACTTCAGTTTTGTGTCACCGCCCACCACTGAAACCAGGCTAGCTAGATCCAAATCTTAGGCTTTATAAGCATAGAGTGAGAACAAACCTCTTCTTAAGTATTGCAAGTAAGACTTGAGAAAAGGTTTACACCTACAAAAATTTGAAGGGATACACGCTAATTGATGAGACAAAAAAATAAAGTAAATGTTTTTGTAGAGAGACTAAAAGGAAGACGAAGTGAACTCGAATCAGGATGAAGACAATGACGAAGACGAGGTGAACCAAGGAGATGACGAGTTTGACCAAGAAGAAGAGGAAGACGAGGTGAACCAAGGAAATGACGATTTTGACCAAGAAGAAGACGAAGTGAACCAAGAAGAAGACGACGAAGACGAAGACGAGGTGAACTCGAACTACGTCTTCGTACTCCCTGTTTCAGTGTTGAGGTTCCCTTGTGTCCCAGATCCAACTCGCCGAATCTTGTTTTTGTTGAAAGATCGCAACAAATTGCAGCTTATTCAGGTGAAAGATCAGAAGAACAAATTGCAGGTTGATATTATTATTGCTGAAAAAATTAACTGGCAAGGTATGGTTATACAATGGATCGTGTTACTGTCAAGAAATGTTAACGTGGTTAGTTTATGTGCAGAGGTGTGGAAAGCATTTCTTGCGGAGATGGAAGACGAAGGCGAGGTGAACTCGAACAACGATGAAGACAAAGACGAAGACGAGGTGAACCAAGACAAAGACGAAGCCGAGGTAAACCAAGACGAAGACAAGGTGAACCAAAAAGATGACGAGGTGAACCAAGAAGAAGAAGACAAGGTGAACCAACGACGTATGGTTATACAATGGATCATGTTATTGTCGATTCTTGACAGAAATTTCAAGAAACGTTAACGTGGTTGATTTGTGTGCAGAGGAGTGGAAAGCATTTCTTGGCGACGCAAAGAAAAAGAAAGTGTCTCTCTTGCAGGATGACGACAAAGAAGACGAGGTGAATTCAGACCACGAAGAAGTGGCAGACGAGGTGAACTAAAAATTCCCTTCCCAACCCTAAAATATGTACATCATCTTTTTGGCTTTTTGGCTTTTACTAGACGTTACATCTTTTTGGCTTTTTCACTTAGTTGTATGGAAGTAAACATACATACACCTAGCCTCATATAAAAAATAAGTCATAATATTTATTGAATTTTTATTTCATTTATAACCATATACTTCTTATACTAATTAAATCATTAATAATACCCTTTCAACTTAATAAAACTAACTATACCTTGTTGGCTTTTCAATCACTTCTATAATTCTAGCTTCAAAAGATACTTATTGGCTCATTACATACATACAACATTTACCATCTATTATTCATTATTCACTAATGATAATGATATATTATTGCTTTCATTTTTTCTTACATTAACATTCACTTGCTCATGTGCACATAGTCTTATAATAAATCTAGTTAACACCATCCATAATCCAATCCTTATTTACGGATAAGAGAATAAGTATTAATTTAACCAAATGGAATTTAGGGAGCATTAACATGAATCAATTACATCTTTAAGGCACAATGAAAAAGAGCAACACCAATATAGGTGGTTCTTACCCGAGCAAAATTTATTTTTAATCAAAGAAAGGTTACAATTATGGAACACATCCACACTTATGAATGTTAAGATTAAGCTCATATTTAACTTATTTTCAAAAATATAAATAGATTTTCTTAAAGCTAACAATTTCCTCTCAATGTTTTGAAATAACCATCTACATTATCAAATTCAAGTTTAGATCTTCAAACTCAATTTTTCCTGTTTATTAATTGTAAAATAAATTCATTATACTCCTAAGTTCAATACCACTTATAATGAATCCAATGCCAAAAGACATTATCTAATCCAATCCACTAACGTCATAATGGAGAATGTTCTCTTTCTCCACTATAGATCATATAAATAATGAATGCTATATAGAAAGAAAATGGTGAGTGAGTAAAGGTGAACCTTTTTGGGGGGGGCATAGGTTGTTTCTCCCATTAACATTGCAACCAAACCTTTGTTGTAAAAAGGTAAGGTATCTATAATCGGTAGAATCTATGAGTTGTGAAAATATAGTTTAATACAACCAAACCTATGTTGTAAAAGGTATCTATAACCGGTAGAATCTATGAGTTGCGAAAATATAGTTTAATACATTTATATCATGGAAGAATGAACTTATCTCTCTACATGAAAATAATTATTTTATAATTTCTTTGTAAATCATCGTTGTATGAGCCTAGTGGGAAAGCGCAATGGAGGTAGTCCCAAACTTGTGATCTAACCTCAAGCATATATATATTATATGAATATGGACACAATATTATTTCAAAATTGTACATACATCTTTGGAACTAATAAATAAAATGAAATAAGTTCATTAAACACATTGATAACACATTTTAATTTTTAAAGATAATAATTTAAATAAGTCGATTTCACTTTTATAGAGATCACTTAATAAGTAAATAGCATAAGAGTTGGTTCTCTTTGGTATGAGCGTTTCCAATTCCTTAGGTTTTTTACAATTCGTATCTCATGGCACATACGTTTTCCATATTACACCATGACATCCAAGTGGTACTTCTTTTCTAGTATCTTTATCATTCCAATGCATTCAAACATAAGTAATCATATACATTTAACATAGCATTTTCATAATTATAACTTTCTCGCATATTCAGAAACATTAATTAAAAGCGTTACTAATGCATATAGCAACAATCCTTTAATCACCTTTATCACAAAAATATTCACTATCTATATAACTTTGCAAACAACACTTTATCATGCTATGATGTATAAAATACCAAACATAACATTCACACACATACCTCTTGTGTAGATGTTCCAAGCATTCCTTTGTTGAAATCATCTTTCAGATGTTCTTGCATGCATATATACAAGAGGGTCATCTCCTCACGGTACCGCAAGTTCACGTGCAGGCCTCCTCAACATGTATATATAATATTCATCTGATATACGGATGATACCCTTCATTGACTTTTTATAGCTCTTAAGCGTATCTCTTGCAAAGAGCCTAGAAACACTCAAGGCCCCTAGAATCCCACAAATATCCCATCCTGAAATATTAGAGTCAGACACCTCTCGAGGGTGCTCCATACAATATATGTTTAATTTTAATTAATTAGTTTTTTTCTATTAAATTACTATGAGTTTTCCCAAGCTTGGGAGTTTTAGGTGTTCCAGAGCTAACATGCCCAACACTAAACTTAGTTTCTCTTGCCTAATCACATTTTAAATATCCAATTTTCTTATTCCTTTTCATGACAAGGTTAATCCTATATAGTTTTTTCTTAAAAATATATGTTTAATGTAGAAATTGTTTCTTAGAACTTAGAGCCTTATAACCCAGGTTGTCCCTCATGGTCTGCTTAAAAGTTTGTAACTCTTTATCTGGTTAATCTTTAGTTGTATTAAGATTAGTCTTCTTGTTGTAGGTTTTATATATATTCATATTCAATTCTTCAATTGTGTTCTTTTTTTCTTGGTACCTCCATAATTCATTATGTGAAACACATATATTTGATATTATTTCAAAAGAAACATTGAATTCATAAAATATCATAATCATCACAAAGTATATTCAATGTTCTAGAGCCTACCAACTATACATTAACCAAACTCTTTATTATTTGGATCATTCTTGATGTTCCTGAGCCCACAGGCTCAACACCATATCAATATGGTAACTCAAAAATCATGATGCTACAAAGCTTACATTCTCAACATCAAGACATATTAATCTAAGTCTTCGAGACATAAAATAACATTATTACACATCCAATATATTTAATGAGACTTTATCACTATGCATAATTCAATACATCTAGTATTTATGCATATACAAACTATTTCAAAATATTTTATGAAACAATATCCTTATCGTAGATATGCAATATACATAACCAAGCATTCTTAAAATACTACCATTATCAAAACTTCTTACAAAGCACATTTTCAGCATATCAAGTTATCTAAACTATGGTTTAACATAAATGCAATTGATTAACTGATTATAACATGTTGTTAACATTTCATAATAATCAAATAACCGTGCATTGATTCTATATGTTACCTTTTTCCATCGCAGAATCTATCTTTAAATTATCTTTCAAAAGTCTTGCAACCATGAGTACTTGCACTCTGTAATCACAATTTCTTGCCAAATATTATTTGCATCATAATCACATAAAGAAGCCTTATAACATATATTAGGAAGTTTCTAATTTGAATGCCCATAAACTCTCGATTCAACAATATCTATCTTTATGCACAATCTGTATGAATTTATCATACAAAATCTTGCATGGAATCAAAGTCATGTCTTTATAGTCTAACTAGTCATGTCTACATTTTTAAATTAGTTGCTTCTACTTGCATACATTATTCATTAAGCTGCTTCCTCAGTATATTAATTATAAAATTTACCTTACTTGTTTTAATCTTGAATACATGTTACTATTTATGTTATTTACTAGCTTAACTACACGATGTACCATTTGTCATTTATCATAGATAAACTCACTATGCATTGAACCCTTCCAGCATAATGTCAGCAAGTTATCCATAGACTCACATTTGAGTCAACATGATGCATGCAAATTAACATAAGCATATATTTGTGTGGCTATGCGAATTTAAAGTTATTGTTAGCATGGTAATGCATTCATATTACCAACCTTCACAATCTAGTGAAATCAAACATATCACATTGTTGACCTTCAAACAAAAATTCACTCTTGCTACATGTATTTTTTTTTCTTTTCAGCTATGCAACTATTCTCATACATTCAAGCATACGACTCTAAGAAAACTAGTTCATGTACTTTGACAATGTTAACATTAAAGCAATTTATTCTTTCTATATATTGTATGCAAATAAATAATCATAAAATCTCATTTTCAACTCACAAGGTTCAAAACATACATGTATGCATATGAGTCCATTAGGTCCAAGTGTTGTAGAGATGCTATGATACCATTTGTAACAGACCAAAACTCCACTATACGTTTTCGGGAGATGGGGTAAAAAATTTAAACTCTAACTTAAACTAAACAACTCAAAACATTAGTTTTTCTTAATATTTTTCTTACACTAAATACACAATTATATATATGTATATATATAATTTCCACTTTAATGTATCTAGTTCTATGGAAGTAAACATACATACACATAGCTTCATATCAAAATAACTCACAATATGTATTGAATTCTTATTCCATTTATAACCATATACTTCTCATACTAACTAAATAATTAATAATAACCTTTCAACTTAATAAACCAAACTATACATTGTTGGCTTTTTCATGATTGCTATAATTCTAACTTCAAAACATACTTATTGGCTCATTACATACATACAACATTTACCATCTATTATCCATTATCCATGAATGATAATGATATTTTATTTCTTTCATTTCTTTTAGACAATAACATTGATTTTCTCTTATGCACTTAGTTTTATTATAAATCTAGTTAACACCATCCATAATCCAATCCTCATTTACCAATAAAGAGAATAAGTATTATTTTAATGACATAGGGGAGCATTAACATGAATCAATTACATAATTAAGACACAGTTCAAGAGAGGAACACCAATATACGTGGTTCTCCCTATCCAGGGGCTACATCCACCAAAATTTGTTAATATTCTTATTAATTTTAATCAAAGGAAGGATACAATTATGTATCACATCGACTGCTAATTTTCATCTTATTCAATGCTAAGGTTAAGTTCATAATTAGATTATTTTCAAGAATACAAAAATCTTTGTTAGGAGCTAACAATATTCTCTCAATGTATTAAAATAACCATCTATCTTCTCAAATTCATGTTTATATCTTCAAACTCAATTCTTCTCATTTATTAATTATAAAATGAATTCACTACTCCTAAGTTCAATACTACTTGTAATCCACTAATGTCATAATGGAGAATTCTCTCTTTTCTCACCATAGATCATAAAAGTAATGAGTACTATATACATAGAAAATTGTGAGTTAGAAATTAGGTGAATCCTATCTTTTTTTACATAGTTCGTTTCTCCCATTAACATTACAACAAAACCTATGTTGTAAAAAGGTAAGGTATCTATAACCGGTAGAATCTACAAGGTGGGTGGTTCACTAGTGAGGGAATATCATATCATGTCCATTCATATCGTGGGTTTTAATACTCCTAAAAAAATCAAAAATATATTTCCTCATATTAAGGGGTTAAGGAGGGGTTTAATATGACATGGTAATATAACTATTGGGGGTTATTTTATTGGGGTGGGTTGAGGAATCACCACATCAATATAATAAATTAGGTAAATATATTAGTCTTGTAATATATGTAAAAATAAGGGGCCTTCTTCTATATCTATATATGCCACCTCCTACTACTACAAAAAAGTCCTTTGGTGACATGCAGACCTATGATGGTCCTTTAATGATAGTCAATGAAGCCACTTATGGTGACACCTTAAAAAAGATCATTGACATAAGTAGCTTTGGAAATGACCATTAAAGGAATATCTCCATAAGTTGATTTGGTGACGAAAAAATGACATGCATTTCAATATCGTTGTCAATTAATGTTTCAACAACTTTGGTTATGTGCAATGTTATGATGGAACTTTAATGATCGTCACCATAGCCACTTGTAGTGGCACCCAACAAACAAATGTTCATATAAGTAAATTTGGAAACAATCATTAAAAGAATATTACCATAAGTATATTTGGTTACTAAAACAATGAAGTTCCTCTTAACACTATCATGAATTAATGTTTAATAAAAAATGAAGGAAGAGAATGGAATTAGAGATGACATAGGATGAAAATCTGTAAGCACCTCTAGATGTCTCTCACATCATAATTTGGTGCTCATGAAGGAAAATGGGAAGATATTTGGTAGAATATGATAGAATAAGTTTTAAGGTAACTGCAAAAAACCACAAGTCTCCATCCATACCACATTTTTCATAACCAGCCTTCAATTACACACTTCCATGGCCTGACCCCTGCAAGGAATAACTATTGTGTTTTGTAAATTATCTCGCAAAACCTACATGATAGAGTATAGATTTCAAAGTAAAATTAATTTTCATATATGACCCTATCATCACCATCATCATAAGGACCAATGTGACCGTATAAAGTTGTGTTTTTACATGTAGAATCTTGACCAGTACATTCAAAGCAATGATTTTACAAAAAATGATAGAAATAAGTTACCATAGGATAGTAGGAGAAATATATCAAAAAATAAGTTCAAATTTGAATGGGCTAATTGTTAACACCAAAATGTGTTCCCCTATCTCTCCATGGTATAAATCATAGTCATACATCATATTCCCGCAATTATCTCCTTGATTTTGACCTTCACAACTAAAATTCCACTAAATGTGGTCCAAAAAATTATTATTCCTCCTCATAAATGAGAATGGGTCAAAATACCATAGATAAATACCATGGGTCAAAAACCCTTGGACTACCCTATAAATACATTGTGAAGATATCCCCCAAAACACGTTTTTACATTTTCTCTCAATCACACAACATACTTTTATGCATTATTCGGCCACGCCCTTTCCCATCGTGTATGTTGAGCTTGCTCCGTACCCATTTGGATCCAAATTCCCTATTATACAACCACAAGTGGAGTAGATTGGAGACCAAAACCGTGGAGATGCAGAATCATTTTCTCTAATGGCTATGGTGGCCCAACGTTTCAGAAAAAGGTATCTTTTGTCTTGTCTTGTGTTGCATTATATATCATGAAAATCTAAAAACTATTGTTATTGTCATTTTTATTTCCTATTGTTATTGTTGAAATCTACATTATTCTCTAGATGAGCTAAGGTTGGTGCTTTTGTACGTAGTTGGGGAGAAATCCACACTACAGTTTTGGTGACTCTAGTGGGTTGATCCATACATATTTTTTTTTGTAGGTCTTTCGACTGGTTTGTTCTAATTTGGTGCCTTCATCCATAATAGATCTAACCCTCTCATAGCAGATATGGACCAGTGTCCCCTCCCGACCTAAGACGACAACTATTTAAAAGAAATCCTAGTTTCGAACGAGTCTCTCTTATTCGGCCAAAATCTACGACCTCGTCTCACCTTTTTTCCTGATAAGCATGACCCAGGTCATTCCTTTTTCCTGGATAAGTATGAACTGGACCAAGAAACCATATCACGCTTTTCCCGAATTCCAAAGAGACCCCAGTCACTACTATGACTCAGTTTTATGCGATCTTCTGCACTTAACCCTATGTTTGTGTGACCCGAGTCTTCTAAATGGTTTTCTTCCCTGATCATAATTGTTTCCTAGTTCTGTGCGACCCCAATCACTCTTGTTCCGCCGACAGGTGTGAACTGTAGTTTTTCAATACGTTTTGGTGTTTGAGATCCTTTTTTTGGACCCCCTGTCTATTTTTTACCCCTTCTCAATCTGTTTCTATCCAAATCTGATCCTTTACAGTCCCTTGGTTTGTTTTGAGGTCCTCTTTGCTTTGTATGTGAGCCTCTTGAGTCGAGCTTCATAGTTGAGACCCCCAATGTGTTTCCTACACTTTGGTAAGTTCCTCAGACATTCATTTAATTGTATTTATTTTATGTTATGGAAGAATCAGTTGTGATTTTGTATGATATTTACTGTCATTTTCTATTATTTATCTGCATTTTATTTTCTGCTTCCTGACATTGATATCGTTGCATCTTCGATGTAGGGTTGCTGGGGTTTATACAAATCATTTTCACACATAGCACACCCTAAAAAAAAAAACGCTTGGTTCATGACCCCAAGATAGCCTTAAAAATTAACTTAACTACAACCAACATTGTAACCTCATTTGAGGACAAAACAATCTTGTAGTTAAGTTAGGACATTGGGGATAGGCATCCAAACAACACCCCTTTGTCACTCACATCTTAAGACATAGTTTTTGTCCATTAGGGAACCAAAATCCTCTTATAATTATTGACATGGTCATGCCCAGTCTATCAGGACCCCCCTTATATGCAGGAGTAAGCCACAACGAAGGGGTTCTGGAAGATGTGGTGGAGTACCGCACTGCACTTTGCACCGAAGGCTAACCCTTCATAGTCCTCCTTGTGCATGCCAATTTATACTGGCTTTCGAGGGCCAAGGGTTAAATCCCCAGGAAACCATCATGTATGTGTCATGAACGTGGTAGCCTAGTTGTCATTCTTTCTAGGGATCTTTTAACATGAGTTCATTCTAGGTAGTGGGATTCAATTAACCTATTGTTCTTCCATTTTGTATTTTCTGATTGGGATTTCATCACCCTATAGAGGATCAAATTTGTGAGGGGATTCCAAGTTGTAGCTAGGAGGTTTCTTTCACTCATACCCCATATGTTAGCGAGTCATTTTTGTTTGTAGGTAGTGTTGCTTGTTGTCTTTCTAGCCACTTTGTTGTAGGCTCTCCTTGTTGTAACCAGCTCTTGTAGTTCGGTTTTAGAGATTTTTTTAGCCTATGAGCCACCATTTGTATGCTTTACTTCTGGACACTCGAATGTAGCTGGGGTTTTGAGCCTGTGGTTGATACTATAGAGTTTTCATCCATTACACAATCTACCATCACATCATCATAGCTTTGCCACATTACTCACATAGTATTAGAGGGAACACCCCTCAGTTTGGTTCCTTGAACCGTCACCATCGAATCCATATTTGACATCATTCACCACCTTCAGATCTAGATACTGCCTCTGAGCATGATTCGTATTCCTATCAATCCGAACCTACCTTGTTCACTACCGCATCTAGCCCCATGGATGGTGCACATCCTGATCCCTTTCAAGGGGGGACAGTTGATAGCGGTATTGTGTCCCTTACACCCATCATCATTGGTATCCATTCCACTAGACCTATAGGTCCTGATCCTAGTCGACCATTTTCTACCACACACACTGCTGCTGGTACACTACCCACTAGTGATAGCCCCACCCCAATAACCATGGTTCCTACCATTCCTCCATTTATACCTGGGGGAAATGACCCTTCCACATCTATTTTGGATATTCCTACCATACAAGTGACTATTCCTACTGTTGTAAGTCAACCTAACCCACCCCCAATCAACCATGGAAACTATATTCCTATTAGTGTCGGCAACACTGTAGGCCCTTCCAGATCCAATTTTGGTTCTAGTCTACCTTTTATGGCTAGTATCAACCTGCCTAACTTGGCACGGTTGAACAATGACCCCATTCATCATAACCCACTATGGCCTCCTATGCCTACCAAAATTCCATTAGACATCCCTAAGTTTGATGGAAAGGTAGGAGAGGAACCCCAAAACCACATCATCTCATTCCACTTATGGTGTTCATCTAAAACAATAGTGGATGATTCTATCTGATTGCAGTTATTTCAACGCACACTCACAAATTTTGGATCCAAATGGTACATCGAACTAACTCATGCCACCTACATAGACTTTTATTCATTAGCCTCGATGTTTCTATAGTATTTCGAGTTACACGTTCGATATGATGATGGTGTGAAAATTCTATTATCCTGTAGACAAAACACAACTACCCACATCACAGATCATATCCATGAATGGAGACATTGTCGTACTTTGTGTAAGATCCATTTAGATGATAGAATATTCCTAGATTAGTTTCTCAAAACCTTACTCCCTTCCATCGTCAAGGACGTTGCATCTGAGCACCCAGAAACTGAAGAAGAAGCCATCCTGAAGGAACAAAAGTTTGATCTTATATCTTCCCAATTGGGATACTTGATGCTCCTCATGCTGGCTCCTCACATCGAGATATTCCTAGGGAATCCCATGTTGTTAATGGAGTTATCGAGTCTATTACCAAACATCCTTACTTTTACCTAACCTCTCCTTTGGTGCCACCCCATTTCGGTAACACCCCAAGTGTTTCCCAACCAGATTACAATCCTGATTTTTCATCCATTATGACACAGTCTAGAGCCACACCTTCCTATGCACCTCCTGCACAAGCCCCTCACATTCATAGAATGAATTATTCAACTCACTCATGTAATGGATATACCGCTGGCTTTTCATCCCCACTAACTGCTCCTTCCTATTACCCACCACCTGTGCAACCCACTCCTTCTTCGGTCCCAACTCCTCTTACTACTCTTGGACAGATCTGTCCACATCAGAGTCTCCCTAACCAACCCTCCCCCAATAGCCAACAAGGTCAGGGAAGGAATAAAAGAGGCAGGAATTAGGGTAACAACCAACCCCAAGGCGGTGTCCAACACCCTAACCCTACCAACAATAACGGATCCAACCCCCATGCATAGAATCCCCAATATCCCCCTTGACCTGGGAAGAACCCACAGTTGTGGACTAACCATCCATCACTAGTACAAAATGAGAAATTAGCTACTACGTGCCTAAAAATTATAGTCACCACAGGTTTTTTAAGTGATTTACTACTAAATATGAGCAATTTTGATTGACCCAACTATAAACGACTAAAATTAATGACTAATTTAGTCACCAGTTAAAAAATATGACTAGATAATAAGTGACAGAGTTAAAAACGACTAACATAAGCGACTAATTTAGTCACAACATAAAAAATGACTAGATAGAAGAATATGAATTAGTCATTTATGTTAGTCATTTTTAAGTATGTCTGCATGGAAAATTGTAATTGTGACAATGAAGTGTTACAATTTTGTAAATTTCGTAAATTGTCTACCTTCTATTAGTAATATTGGTGCAATGCACCTCAATATTCAAAGATCCAACAAAACAATTGCATGAATTTGCTATTGGCCATCTTTATCCATGTTGCACCATTGAAGCAAACCATTAAGCGCGTGCCAAAGGTAAATTAGGTTCCTACAATTACGAATTAGGTGCTAGAACCAGTACCATATCAATACCTAGAAGCATCATAGCTACTTATTGATCCTTCAATGTAAGAATCCCAAGTCCCATACTGAGGTGTTTTTCTAACTTCAATATAACTATCATGATATGTGACCGTCGAACTAGTTACACCAGTCGACGTAGCTTCACCTGGCTCAGTTCCTTTAAACATCGTAGTATTTGATCCAATAATAATTGAATCAGTGGAAGCACCAAGAAAAATATTTTAACCCATCAAAGACTCACTTATAATTAAACTCTGGTTCTGACCCAGAACCAATCTCAGATCCATATGCAGTAAAGGTAGAGGCCCGACCCCATATCAGAGTTTCAGGTAAATATTTTGATTCATCAACCTCTTACAGGCCTTACCTCGCAAAATATGATACGTATAATGCAGTGATGACCTCTCATTATCACTATCAAGTTAAACCTCATTTATGCATTAGTGTCCAGGTAAATTTTGCACCAGACGTCACCACCCACTTGATTCACGATATGCACAACTCTTCTTGGCCAACGTCCTCGATCCAAGTTTATTATATATACTACTATAGCAAAAAATATCATTCAAACAAATATTATATAATAATAAAACAAATATTATATTTATATAAAACACAAATTATTATATTTATATAAAAAACAAATTATTTAAATTTTATATTAATCCCTAATTTATAAAACCAAAGCCATTGATTCTCTATATGTTTGGCTAAAGGAGAAGAAAAATGAAGCCCTTAATCATTATTGAGTGATGTCGAAGATCCATCAATATGGAGTTCTTGCTCTCAACTCAAAAGATAATCCTATCAAGATTCGTAAGTGTTTGGAGGACGTGTAATGTTGAGTTTGACACACTAAATAAAATTTTAATGCAAATGTAAATGTTCTTCTTCTATTGAGACTAATAGAGGCATAATGTCTATAAAATGAAATCCATGCATTATAATAGAGGGGGAAATTCTATGAGAGGAAATGCCCTTTATGTTTCCTAAAGAAAAAATGGTTGTATTGTTGGAATGAAATTGTCCTTGTTATTTTCCTATTCATTTTCCTTTTTATGTTGACTACAAGTTTCATCTTTTTCATTAAATGATGTGTTATGGTGCATCATGATTTGTCCATGTAAGTTTGGTAGGTGCATTGAATACATATATTAGTATAAGACTTCAATGTTTAGGTTAGTTACGAGAGATGTTAGACGTTGTTAATTGTTTATGCTAGTTGCTTAGTATATATGTGCATAAAATACATAGATTGTCACTATGGTCACATTATGAGATTTAGTGGTTAGGGGATTTTAGGGGTTAGGGGTTAACAAGGGTTAGGGGGTTACATTAGAGGCTTAGGGGTATAGGGGGTTAGGGTTTAAGGGATTTTGGGTGAGGCGATTTAAGGGTTTATGTGGTTAGGGGATTTGGGATTAGGGGGTTGGATATGATTCCTTTTATGATATTTATTTATGGTCGTACGCCCTTTTTCTCCCCATTTGTCTTTTTTTCATTTTTGATACTATGTCTGGAGGGAACAAGGAAAATGAACAAGCATTGTAGAGACCCTTAACATTATTAATTTATTTTGCACACTTTGGGATTGATTTTGTATTATTATGTGATGTACATATTATGCTTTATAGATAATATATGTCAAACATTTTACGTTTAAAGGAAGTGTGACCCAATTTTTGTTGAACTAGTGGAGTTATTTTTATTAGATACGACACATAGTTTTAGTTAGGTTGATATTAGCTTATATACAAGGGATATACATACATACACACATACATACATACATACATACATACATATAGATAGATAGATAGATAGATAGATAGATAGCCATAAAACATGGAATAATAACATGCATATAATGTGTATTTTTCTTATTTTGTAGCTTCGGCTCATTTGTAGAAAGAGGGGTGATAAATTGAGTTTCATTTACTTAAAGTAGGAGGAAGATACCTTGGTTTAGTCATGGAAACATACTAAGAAGTAGAGTAAGTGGTGTATTCCTTTGTGAAAAACCACTACTCCTCTAAAAACCAAATTGTTGCACTGGATGGAACTATATAACAAGGTGTTGACTTGGGGTATATTCAGGAAGATATCTTGGCATGGAGCACATTTATAAGGTTCATGTAAATTATTGGAGGCATATCTTTGAAAATTTAATTTTTTTTGTTACCTAGTCATTTTTTCCTTATAAAACCAAATACCTTAAAAAATGAAAGTGATCACAAGTTGAAATTAACATTATTTAATATTTCTATATATTATTTATATTATTAAAAATACTTAAAATCATTTTACTGCTCAACACTAATATGTTTATACCAATGGTGATTCCAGGGTTTTTATGCAATGAAGAGGGAAATGTTGTCAGTGAATTTATAGGGAAAATGAATTAGAGAATTTACAGGGAAGGGCAAGAACATGCGAGGGTCCCGGCCACCAAGAATAGAATCCTTTCCCCATTATATGAATCACAACCCTATCCTATGGTACACTTAGTCTAAGAAGACCGAATTTAGAAGTAATATGTCTGGATCTAATTGATGCTTGAAGATGCATAAAGTAAATGGAATTGGAATTCAGGAAATTCTAAACATGGTGATGAGATTGTTGTCGGTGAAATTAAAATTGTCAAATATTTGTATTGAGCTTCGCATTGAGCCTCCATTGCCTGGTGATGAGATTGGTGAGGTGAACATAAATTGAAACTGTCAAATATTTGTATTGAGCTTCATGTTGAGTCTCCACTGCCTCCAGAATGGAAGCAATGTTTAGACCTTCAGCTTGTTTCCTTCTATGTTTTTTTTATTACCTATTATGTTTTTTTTTTCATGTTTTTGTTGTTGTTGTGGATGTGGTGAATATGAAATGGCTCAAATATCCTTGCATGCATGAAGCACGAGCTGTCCAGAGAACTTGGGAAATTCCCATTCGATGTGAGAAATAAAACCAACCAACCATTGAAACAATGCCAGTGACTCTACCCTCAATGCTTCCCCAACAATTCCACTGGAAATATCCCAAGGCATCCAAAAATCAAAGCAAATATCAGATTTTTCATATACCAAAACTATGTAGGGAAACATTACAAGAGGGTATCCCAAGAGTCACAGAAAATGCAAGGAACCCACAAATATGCATGTAGAAGATGGTCCTATAACTACTGAGTTCACGAAAGTCAGTAGGGACTCAGTGAGGGATGGAACTAGAAATTGTGAAGTTTCTATTGAAGGATATAAAATATTGGGTCCATAGTTTTTCCAATGCGATGCATTGGAAGTGGAACCTAAGCTTTTGGGGGAAGCTCCTTCGCAGAGAAAACACCATTCTGGAAATTATAGATGTGTGTGCAGTTTATTTATGTAAATATTATCAGATAGATTTATCTTTTCTGGTTTTTTTTGTAAGTCTTGGTAGAGGAATTTAACCCAAGGCCTTCCCCCGGCTGGTGGGTTTCTTTACCACTGAGCTCTCTGTCCACAAAATGCCATCGTAACTTGGATCATTGATAAAATGTTCGGCTTCAATGAAGGCATCATTATGGTTTTTAGATTTGATAAACCCTCGAGCGAGACCTAAAATTCTTCTTCTATTATTTGGGACTAAGGCAGTAATGAGTGGAGGAGTCGGCGTGATCTGCAACAATGGTTAGTATAATCTCAACCTAAATTTGGTATGCATGTTTTATGATCTGTAGGTGACAAAATAAATCTATGTATTATAATTTCTAGGTGCCAATTTCGATCTTTGCATATATCATTTCACAGCTCAATCTGTGTATATATCTCAATTCATATTTGTCTGTATGGATTTGTTAATTTTCGGTTGGGGAAAAAAGGGGATCATCATCACTATTCTTACCATCTGAGTAGTCCAAAAGATGTGAATAGTTTAATGTATACAACCTATCAGGCCTTGAATAGACCCTTCTTTCTTATTTCCCTCCAAAAAATACATCTGTAGAGTTCTAGGGTTTATAAACATAGCTAAATCTGTAATTCCAAAGCCTCAATTATTGAATCAAGAAGCAAGTTCTTTACTAGTAAAGACAAACAATGCATATCAAAACTTTTGTTTTTAGAGGAGGGAACAACAGTTTTGATCAATACAGGATACTTTTGATCAATACAGGCTAGTTTTGATCATCAGTGCATGAATAAGCCAAATTGTCTGGTACAAGGTGTTCACAGATGAAGAGCCTTGTGATAACTACATTGAATATTCTTTTCCCATCAAATAATATCTAATCGAATCAGACCCAAAGTATCCATTGCACTTAGCACTGCCTCCATTTCCAATGCTCTGCCGGAAGAATGGGCCAAGAGAAAACCCAACACATGAAGAAGCATAAACCATTAAAATCTCTGTTGGGTATAATAAAAACCATAGTCGAATCTCGGTGCCAAACAAAGGAATTCTACCTAAAGCTATTACAGTGGACTACAATTGCTATCGCATTCTTCTGGAATGGTGTGTAAGGTTTAGGACACTTGTAGAGGGAAGATAGGTACATGCCCACACAATTATCTATAGTTTTTCATCAATTCTTTTCATAGGAAACAATTTCGTCAACATGTATGCCAAATGTGAAATAATTGAGGATGCGTGCAAAGTGTTTAACATAATGTCTCATAGGGAGGCAATCACATGGACCACCATAGTTACTGGCTATGCTCAGAATGGGCCTGCGGAGAAAGCCTTAAAACTCTTTCGACAGATGCAGAGAGCAGGAATGAGACTAAATGAGTTCACATTTTCCAGCGTGATCAAAGCGGGTGTGGGATTGCGGCTTTGGAAGAGGGAAAATAGGTTCATGCTTGTATTCTCAAGATCGGATTTGATTTGGATATCTTTGTGGGAAGTGCCCTTATTGATATGTATGATAAATGTCGATTTATCGAGGAAGCATAGCATGTGTTTGATCGTATGCCTGAATGAAATGTAGTTTCATGGAGTGGGATGATTGCAAGTTATGCTCTGAATGGCCAAGTTGAAGAGGCTCTAAAGGTGTTTTGGAAAGTGTTGATGATGGGGTTGAGGACAAATGATTTTACTTTCTTGACTGCGCTTTCTATTTGTGCAAACATCACAATGCCTGATCAGGGAAGGAAGGTTCATTGCCTGAGCATAAATATGGATTTGATTCATACACTTTTGTGGGAATTTCTCTTGTTGGCATGTATGCGAAATGTGGGTGTAGAAAAGAGGCAAGTCATTTGCCAATTTGCCTCAATGGAATTTGGCTGCATCGAATGCAATGATTATAGGATGCGCACAGCATGCGATAGTAAAGGAGGCTCTAGAGCTCTTTTCAGAAATTGAGCTGGGAGGAATGAAACTGAATGATGTCACATTCCTTTGTGTTCTCTCTGCATGCAACCATGCAGGGCTAGTTGATGAAGGCCATCATTACTTCAATTCTATGAGTCGAGATTATGAAATTACACCAAGAGGGGAACATTATGCCTGCATTGTTGATATTCTTGGTTGCTCTGGATGGTTGCAAGAAGCAGATGGGTTTATCAAACAAATACCATCTGAACCAACAACGTCCGTGTGGGGTGCTTTACTTGGAGCCTGCAGAATGCATGGCAATATGGAGCTAGGTAAACTTGTTGCAGAGAAACTTTTTGAGTTGGATCTGCACAACTTAGGAACTCATGTGTTGTTGTCTAACATATATGCTGCAGTTGGAAGGTGGGAAGATGCTACCAAATTAAGGAAGATGATGAGAGAACATGGGGTGAAAAAAGAGGCAAGACTTAGCTAGATTGAAGTCAAAAGCAAGGTGCATACCTTTGTTTCAGATGAAAACTTGCACCCTCAAGCAAAAGAAATCTATGTGAAGTTAAAGACATTAAGTGAGAAGATGGAGGTAGTAGGATATGTTCCTGAAACAAAATTTGTGCTTCATGATGTGCAAGAAGAATAGAAGGGAGCCCTTCTTTGCTTCCATAGTGAGAAGCTGGAAGTTTCCTTTGGGCTTATTAGTATGCCTATGGAGACAACTATAAGGATCATGATGAATCTACGAATGTGTGGCGATTGCCACAATGCCATTAAGTTCATATCCAAGGTTGTTAAGAGAGAAATTGTGGTAAAGGATACAAATTGTTTCCATCATTTCGAGGATGGAGTTTGTTCCCGCAGGAATTATTGGTGACAGTAAGTTGAATGAGTAGCAAACTAATCAATGATATTTTGTGGGTAGTATGGGTTCACATATGTGTTGAGGCTGTGATTATGGCAGATAATTTTGACAAGAGACCTCCCCTAAGTTTTGAGTTGTAAATTTCAATGTAAACCATGATTTTTGAGTGGAACATTTTCCCAGATAATATCCTCATTGGGAATTTTTTTTGTAAAATTAGAGAGCTCCAAAATGTTAGGAAGTATGCCTATTTATGTCTTTGCCTCTTCTTCTAGTTTGCATGATAGCAATTTCTCCTACCAAAGGATGAGGAGATCACAAATATAAAGCTTTGAAGTTATATTTTTACGCATAGCAGCCTAGACCTCCACACATACTATCAACTTAATCGTGTTCTGGTAGGGATTGGAATTCCATAAATAATTGCACCTATTCCAGATAGGATAGTCTCCTATGTCAACCTGCTCAAATCACAGGTAATTTCCTTCTGTATGCTTAAGTGATTTGGAGAATTGATCAACACATCAAAGAGAAATAAGTGTAGTTCTTGGCACACATAGCATGTGTCTCTCCTGACTTCTTAGTAACTAGGATACCATTTTCTTAAATTGTAGCTGCATCATAAAGACATGGTCACCACTGCCTTGCACTTAACTATGTAATGAAGAGTTACAAGTTGCACTAATTCACTTGTAATTATATTAACATTAATGATGATCCACATCTATCATTGTTTATCAGAGTAGGGAGGCATTCCTTCTAATTAAATTTAATTATACGACTTAAAAATGTTTCTTTTATTTTTGAACAAAAATACTTAACACTATTATATCCCTTATATTGCCCAAGAATTGGAGGGGTGTAAAACCAAACCAGACACCTTATTTTTATTGTCCTCTCATCTGGAAATGCATTTTTAGCAAAAACTCTAGCCAGTGTTTTCATTCGTAGATCCAAGATTGAGTGAACTTGTAAATTTGAATATCTTGGATTGTATGGGATTTCTTTAGAGATAAAGGCTACTTTGGGTAGGTTATAGTGGTGAGAGAATGTATAGTTTTGGAATTTAGTCCCCTTTAAATGATCAGATGTCAATGTTTGGAAGCCAATCTCAGGTATTATACCAGTGAGGTTTGGTTATCTTATCATGAACTCCTCACTGAGCTATTCATTATAAATATGTCTGTCAATGGAGTTTTTAATGTACATTTTAGTTGAGTAATATCTAGAAGCTGAGATCCAGGGGTTTTAATAAGAGAAAGTATTGGGGATCCTCTATGCCAGTCCAATTATGTTTGTGTTCCCCATACATCAAATCTGAAAAACCATTGTTTACATTCAATAACTCCATGTCATTCCAACTTCCCTGTCTATTTAGAAAACTGCTAGGAACAAGTATTTTATATCTCCTTCCCACACTAGAACCACCATGAAAGAGGCTTCTGCTGCTCATAGAAGAAGTTGGTGTTTCCTGATGAAAGTCCACATCAGAGGTTGATCCTTCAGAGCTTGTCAAATTCGATATTTCTGATAGACCAAGTCTACTAATATTGCTCGGTTCTCCTTTATGCAATGCCACTTTAACCTACCCAATTTGACCCAATCCAGCAGAGAGATTGTGAGTTGAACTTGGATGCCCTGATGCAGAAGAATTTGGTTGTGCCTTGCATGTCTTCTTCAAGTTTGATGAGCTGGAAGCACCCAGTTTAGGAATTGTTGATAGTGACTTGCTGTTTGAGGGATGTCTAACAATTTTGTAGGATTCCCCTAGTTCCTTATCTTCAGTTCGGTTAGCTTTGAGAGCAGTCACTCTGGTACTACCACCAATTCTTGTAAGGTAATGAGTACTATGTGCCTCATGATTTTGTTCTCTTGAAAAATAAGTACCCCGCCTAGGCAGTGCATTTCTCCTGTTGGCACGATCATCCATGACTGTACCTGATCTTCCAATACAAATATGCAAGGAAGCAAAAGTATAAAAGGAAACCTTTTTCCAAGACAAACTATCTTGTCATCAACCAAACTCCTTAATGTATAAAAACCTTTCTGTGTATTTCTCCTTAGAATAACGAAAAGAAATTGAGCCACGTGCTTCCAATCGTTGCAATGTAACCAACATATGATCAGAATAACACCTTAAGTGTTTGGATGAAAGTAAACATGCCAATATAAATAACATATTCCAAATTCTAAACATAGATGTGCATACAAATGTGCACAAATATCAACACCCGTAATTTCTATCATTTGGATCTAAAAACGTTCCTTAGTTGATACAGCGTGAGCTTACATCGATATTTGAAGATATTATACCTACAATTTTAATAAGCTCAGACATAGGTCATTAGCAATGATTCATTCGCTACAAACAAAATTCACAAAGATTGTTCAATGCTTCAAGATTTGGCAAATGAGCATGGCATGTATCTGTATTCAGGACAAGTATAATAATAAAAAATGAAAAACAAATAACCATGTTCTGTAAGCATAAGAATAACAGAACAATCTTAACAAGATTGATCCTAAGTCCATGAAACTTTTGGCATGGATTGAATTGACTCTACAAAATATATTTAATCCTATCCATGGGAAAATCCTTACTATTTTAAAATCCGGCTTCAGAAACAATCTTCAACAAAACCTTAATTTACATAACTTTTCCACTGTGCAATAAGGTAATTTAAGTATTAGCTAAAATCCGCTTGAAAATAACTGAGAAATAAGAAGCATGTTGAACTCCTCATTTCCTTAATAAAGTTATGGAGCATGTACATACATTCAACTTACTATGAATGAAAGGAGAAAATACATCTACAATAACATAGACAGCTGAAAAAGCATGAACAAAAAAACTTATATATATGCCTAGAAATACTTTCATAATATAGATATTGGGGCATTTTGATATATACAGCCAAGGGAAGTAATCAGTACAAGTGAAAGGCCACACACGGTAGTGAGTACCAATCAAGAAAGTATAAGGTAGAAAGGCCTGACATGGTAGAGAATACTAGTCAAAAACTTTAAAAGCTCGCAGGTAACATGATTACAACACCTTCGAAAAACAACTAATATTAAATATTTGTAGCAAGAACCTGCAGATGATCAATCCTACAACTTCCTTTCAGATGTATGCAAAGGGCCAATCGTGTCTTGACTAAACCTACCGATAATCAAACCTACAACTTGAATTTCTTTTTGGAATGTATGGAATGGGTCAATCATGTCTTCACAGTATGCAGACATCAGTAGGATTCAAGGCATAGTGTGTCAACAATTTCACATGTTTGCAATCAGCACAGGTCCAAAACTATAGCCGGAAGACTCTAAGGAGGAACAAATGCAAAATCTACTAGCATTCTGGTGAGATTCACTATGATAAAAACTTATTCTAGCACTAGAATTGCATCGTGCCATTTGTGGGACTTCCCTTCCTGGCATAACATAATATAAAATCACTAGACAATAAACATAATTCATGCCTAGCATATTACACGAAAATATGATCTTTGTGATCAATGGTTATTTTAAACATTTATGTAAAATAACAAGCAAAGATGGCACTATAAATTATAATTATAGGCGTCTTTTTGGTATCTAATAAGAGGAGGCTATCATTTGGCGTATCCAAATTTTTCAATAGAATTTCACTATAAAGCCTGCAAGCAATCATAGAATACCGTAGATACAGAAGTAGTCCATTGTACAAATGGTTAGTATGTTCCAATTTTTCAGAAGTCTAGTGTATTTGGCCAAGATTTTCGACTGTAGGATTTGTTATTACAATCAGGATCTTCACCAACCCAACCAACAAAACCAGGGTTGAAATGGATGATTATCCTATATTTATATCATCAATATGACCCTCAAAATAATGATTTTATTTCAAAGTAGTTAAACTGATCCCACCCACCGCCAATAAACTGCAATATATGCCCTGTTAATTTCTATATTACCGCTGTCAGTTTCTCTCAAAGTTTTGGAACAATTTTTACCCATGGTTATCATCGCAACCCTGTCAAATCTTCATTTCAATATTTGGGGACTCTCGAAGTTCAATGTCATTTTCGCTATGAATCAAGAGGTAAATTACTGATTCGACGGTTACCTGTGTTTCTAGGAAGGAACTGGTAATTGTAAGGTGAATTTTGTTTCTACTACAGTAGAAGAGCTTACAACCTTTGTGGTCCACTATTTTGAAGCCTGAAAGGTTTATCATCTTCCACAGCCTTCAGGACCCTTTTCTCATGAAAATGATACTTCTATTAATTATAAAAATTATTAACATACATAAAGTGTCATTATTGAAATTTTGAACTAATCACTATGAAAGAAAAGGACTTCAGTTATGTCATTAATAATGCCATATTCTCATATAGTGTTTGGAACATGCATATCAAAGTGAAACTATATCTTTGAAGTGTGAACTCTCAGCTTCTCCCATATTTTTTGTCATAATGCAAAGCTACGCCCTTAATGAGCAGGCAAAAAATTTGATAAAGAAAACTAATCATTTAAAATATTCACGAGATCTGAGATTTTTCACATTGGGCTGCTCGGTGCCCTACCTTGCCACTGATCACTGATGCTCCAACAGAATTTATATCCCACCCCCTTTTCTCTTTGGCATTTCTTGCCCAAGAAAAGGAGCTAGGCTAGCCTCTAACCTTTGTCTTCAACCTAGTTCTCATAGTAGTCGATCATTTAATGGTAACTCTTGACCACTTCTTTGGTGCTCTAGAGACTAGGGTTTTCTAACTTGGCAAAGATGGCAATATGATGCATCTTTTACATTTCACCTATTTGAAATTTGAGTGCCATTAGAGCTAGAACCTTGTAAAAGCACCCGCAGGAGTATCGAACTCTAGAACCTTCTTCAAAGTCATATGAGGAAAGAAGGGTGTGTATAGGGAAGTTCTCTACACTTGTTTGATACTTGTACACATTTTGAGGACATGCCAATGGAAATGACGATGTTATTGGATACACTGGTTTCTGCTAGTTTTAAAAAATTATATTTGTCAAATATGTAGTTTTCATGAAGTAATACTTCCAACCAAGAAGATAAATACTTGGCAAATCCTGGATATATTGGTGTTATTTATTGTTTATATTTATTGATTTATCAAAAGTTCACCACTAGTAGCTTTCTTACATAGTTTAGGAGGATATTACAATAATGACTTGTTAAAGGAGAAGCATTCCAGGTTGTTTGAACTTCATAAACAGGAAGAGATTTAGACTTGAATTAAAAAAATGGAATATATCATGGAAAATATGCTTGCTCATCAAATATAGGTTCAGTGCCGAATCATTAAAATAAAGTAGGGATGACACGAACGATGATCTTGGACAAGAGGAATTACAGAACTCTGCACCTCCAAAGCAGGTAAGCATATTCAGTTGTCTATATCATAGAAAAATGAATGAGCACGTATTAAGTTTGTTTTGAACATGTATATAACCATTTCAGGGATTCTAAATGAAAATAGCATTTACTAATCCTACTCAATTTAATTACAGGGAAAACAAGCCGCATATATTGTGTGTTGGCTTCTGGGAATTGGATGTCTTTTATCCTTGAATAGTATGCTGACAATTGAATATTACTATGCAGCTATATTCCCGATTAGTTTCTCAATTTACAGAGTCTTCTCTTATTCTTTCTTAGTTTCTTCTTGTAGTTTTGAGCTGCCATGAGATATTCTTAGTGAAAATTTATAGCTCTGCTGTGTTTGATTATGTTGGGGAAAATCAAAATTGCAAGGTATCATAAGTATGGGGATTTGAATATTGGGATAGAAATGTTTGCTTCTATTTGCATTTATTACTTTAGTTGAAGACAACATTTCATCAACAAAAAATGTAGACATATAAAGATGGCAAAAGATGCAGCATATTTCAAACAGAAAAATGTGTATTCCAACAACACAAAAATGGATTGGGTGTGAGGGTATATGTACTTTCTGACTTGCAGAAGAAAAATAAAGAAAAATGGAGGATGGAGAATTCCATGTTCAATGCAGAAGAACCGGATATCTTAAGATTTTACAAAAATTTCTCCATGCTTAAGATATGCCAATATACAAAAGTATAACATCCACTTCCATGAATTGGCAATGAATAAGAGTATGTAACGTCTTTTCGACACAGTCCAAGCCAGAATTAAAATTGATTTCTAACCATTTTCTAAATTTAAGAAATAATTTGATTCCTCCAACCATCACCTAAAGTTAATAAATGTTTTAGTTCCTCCATTGGATTATTTCATTTAGAAAATATGCCATAAGTTCCAAAAATAGAAGACATTCATTCTCAACATATAACTTGAGTACAAACAGATACTTAAATATTCCAAGTCTACATTATCTAGGTTTGTAAATACAAGAATATGAAGCTCAGAGCAGTTCTTAGAATGAAACCTCAAGTTTAAAAAAGAGGTATGGAAGTACACTAGATAAGAAATTGCCAGTAGCTTTTCACTGTCACAATGATTGAAAATAACAATGACTAAAATAGCACTTGATAAAAACTTAATGAGGCAAGAAAATTCCATATAAAGAGATAGACATTATTTACAATTCCATATCATCACTTTGCACTTTTAAAGCTTTTTCCAGTATTCACAGATCTCATAGACAATTTCACAGGTCTCCTAGACCATTTTTGACCTTGGTGGAGGTAAGAATTATTACATTACAAGAAAGTACTTGCAGAATAAGAAGATATCCTAAATGAGGAGAAAATAAACCACCACCCATAGATCGCTTATTACTTCTGTATGTACCAAAAAATTGAGATAGAACATGGCAGATACCACTCAATGTAAGCATCCCTGATTGTTGGGAAGATGGCAGAAAGCCCACGATGCGGGACTGCCTCGTCTGATGTTGATTTCACATTGTCTTGATACACTTATATGACCATGTCTGTGCATTGTGTTGGCACCGGGATTTGATCCCCCAAGGTCGAGCGAGGGGAGGCCGCTCCCAGGCAACAACAGAACCGGTTTAGACTACGCCTTCGACCTTGCGCTGTTAGAGAGGGATCTCTCATTTGTTGCTAGAGTCTACTCCACATAAGGTTGTCAATCTTGTGTGTCACCAAAGTCTACTCCGCATAGGATTTTCAATCGGTATGATTAGGGGGCTAGGATCCTTAATGGGGCAAAGTATGTTCAGCAGAGGTGCATGGTGGGATTACCAGGGGCAAGGGACCATGGGAAAATGGAGTCAAAACCTGTGTAAGAAATGATTAAAAAGGGAAATAATGACGTGGGATTGCGAACAAAGGAAATATAGCTACTGATTTCCTAATCAGGAGATATTTAGCGAGCGCTTAGAGGACAAGAAGGGATAGTCCATCGCATGGAGCACCAGCGAGATGAATTCCATGCAACTTTAGAAGAACCATTGATAAATACCTGGAACAACAGTAGGAGCATAGCGAGTATGAATTCCTAACCATTATACTTTAATTTGCAGACATGAAAGCAATCAACAAATTGGAATGGAAATAGGAAACACATTTACACGTAAAGAAAATTACATATTGGGAAAAGCAACGACACATGAATCTCTTCCATGAGAAACAATTATTTCACTGTAATTTATTCATACAAAGGTATCAATTTTTACAAATGGGGAGCCTCAGCCCGGGAATGTTTCTGAATCCAATTCACTAACTCCTTTCTCCCTCTATCAAAAGCATTTTTATACAATCCTGTTGCTAAGACTACCGAATTAAAGTTGTTACAATTCACCATCAGGCGTTAACAGTGTAAGGAGTGGACTATCACCACGTTTGACAAATATAAACAAACATTATGGTGCTAGTGGCTACATTCAGTTTGGGTAACAGCTTGACGTGTCGGGATGTCATGACGGATAATGAGTATGATGCCTCCCTCTCTGCCCGAATGTGTGCTTCCATCGTGTTCAAATGGAACTTTTTGCATGGTCACACACTGGAAAAGTGGTTGGCCTCCTTCACTGGTCCTGCCACCTCCTTCCTCTCTAGGTAACACTTTTACCAATGGGATTTGGAAGAAGTGTCACATCGCTTCTGGTTGAGATATACTTGTGGGGTGGTTTGTCATTCTTATGCTCCTCACCTCTACTGAGGTGAGCTATCCCATAGGCACAAGGGTGTAGCATATCTACACTAGCCCCATCACCCTTGGAAAGTGGACTTCATAAACCAGGCTATTAGGGCTTTAAACCCCTGACACTCCCATATGAACAAACGTTTATACATGGAACAATCAATGATTGTCCCCTTCTACGGAGGCTTTGGTGGGCGCGATGCTATCAGGGGTTCCTGAAAAAACACCTACATGAAGTAAGTTTCTAGACCTCGCGTTGTTGGAGATGTGGGTATCACATATAGGCCCCGATGGCTGGTGTCATCATTGGCATGAAAATACCAAGGTGAGAAGTGAGTATGGAACCTTCTCACCAACCATCAACACCCCCAGACAGACAAGCTTCTCAAACTAGATCTTCATCGTCAAACTCTATCAAGCCTTTGCTGATTCGTGGAGATATAAAACTTGGGCTCTGGAGATATGTTAGTTCACTCTTGTTGAACTGAAGGCAGTGTTTATAGGGCTTTGGGAATGATCTTCACAAAGGCTGGTCAACATTCCTGCACATTCTATCATCGAGTGTATCTAGTCTCAACATGTATGAAGGCGCGAGCAGAGCGATCCTTTACTTGGTGGGGATCTAATCATTTGGTTTCATCGGTCGTGGTGCCTTACTGTCTGCTGTGGGAAGCAGTTGTGGATGCCATCTGGTACGGTAGATCCATGTTGCATATTTCATGAAGTAGACGCTCCCACATTTCCTTATTCCTTTGAAGTGGGAAACGGAATGGTCCCTTGTGTTGTGCTGGATTTGCCTCATGTGAGCTGCGGATTTGCCAGCTACTTTCCTCATTTTCGTAGGCCAGCTCACAAAAAATACTGCTATCCTTTTAAGATATGACTCTACCATAGGGATGATTCCACCGCTGCGCGTGCTACAAATGGCGTCGGAGAAATTGACCAATCCACAAGAGCGCATATTACACACGTGGATGGCTCCTCCACTGTCATCTTCACACTGGATGGGAAATCTATACCTTAGGAGTCTTCTCAATCGTGCAATCAAAGGAATATTTTATGTCCACCTTCCATGTTCCATTCATCTTGCTGCCAACTCTTCTCTTCTGAACACCGTGGGTAGTTCTAGATCGTGACATGCTCTTAGTCGTCGATCGATATCGACCTTTCATGCAGCCGTCGATCTGAGTGGGCCCCGCCGTCTTTTGCAATGGGAAACTTAGATATTTTTCTGTGCTAGTTCATATTGTGAAATGAACCGCAGCCATAGATTTATCCCTTTTCTCATCGCGGTCTTCATTCTTCGCAACCTCTACCACTTTTTCGCGATTTGAGATTGCGGTTTTACCCGCACAAGTATAGATCACGAAATTAATCTGGGCTTTAGATCTTCCCCGGATCTCATCTCAACCGTCGAAGGCCTTCGATCATTAGCACGTTTCGAAATCTAGGATGGAATTCTTAATTGTGCATATTTTCTTGCGTGAAGCGGTTTGGATCCGTTGATCCATCTTTGATCAATCACATCCTTTGATTATGAACCATGCCCAATGTTAACAGCACACCTACAACTTTCCTCGTTGAAGGGTGGTCACATGTGTTACGGAGAGAAATTCCTATGGCTTGGGGTACCACAACAGACATCTAGACTCCAGAAATCAATCTTTCCCAATATGCAATAGAAATAAAAACATCTAACACTAAAGGATCGAACCGCGTACCTTGTTCCGGACGGTTGAAGTAGATCCCCGTTGAGCTTTCCAATATTCAGCTTGAATTGTTATAGCACGTCCTCAACAACAAGTAAACAATACAAGCATACTATATTTCATGGTGTTAGATCTATTCTAGCATATATAATCAATAATGTATAAGCATTTGACATATTCCAAAGGATGCAACATTCATTCAAATACACATTACTGGATAGGAAAAGATATTTCTATTAATATGAATTAGAGATTACAAGTGACAACCTCTGACGGCATGTCTGCAAACTGGAGAAACTGAATCCCCCACTTGGGCCTCCACCACCTCAATCCTCCATCACTCCGATAGCAAGCTCACTAACAAAGGCAAGCTTGGGAAGAACACAACAGTGCTCCAAAGGGACAAAGGGATGCAGACTCAAGTATAGTTCTGGCAACAATGGACTATAGTTTCGATACTCTCAATTCTCTCTTATGCTTTCAATGTCTCAATGGTTCCTTATATAGCTTTCCAAAGTGATACTGAAAGGTCTAATCCGTGCGATCTCAAGGCATATGGAAGGCCAGGAGTCATATGGGTTGGATTCAAGGCAAGGAACGGTCCAACAGTTTTGGACTATGCACACATCCCGATGTACGCGACTATAGAGGGTATATCTGTGTATGTACGCGGTTATTGGGGAAAAGGACGCATATATCATTTTTGTAATGTTTTTAGGGATGGTCAATGATACATCAAAAGAAAATAAATGGTCCATAGGGAATAATGAGTCTGCAGCGGGATAGGGGAAGACCATACAATGTGTGATTCACCTAGTGTGGTGAAATCCGCTATAACAGATGCCCCCTAATGTATGAGATCAGAGGGGTTATACGATGGCCGAAATACATTATAAGTCCATCTTAGAAGTGAAGTGATGAAGGTACCCAAATGGAAGACCAACCACCCAATCAGCATAATACCATAATACAACTCTGCATATAACTGCAAGTACATAGAGCAATCCCGGATACATAAGAGTACAATGGCCATGAATAGGCATGAAACATGATAGAACATATGTGGTCATCGCCACGTACAATATACATAGATCAGAATCTCCATGATGAAGATATACAAAGTACAATGATCTCCACATAGGCTGAATATATATAACAACTCAAGATCTCCATGGTGTCTGGAAATATCTGACATACACTGGAACAAGTCATGAGAGCTGAAATCTCATGAACGCTGGCACGATCAAAGAGGTAGAATATAGTGGATGCCACCAATCTGGAAGGTCTTCTACACAAACCGCTATGAGTACATGTCCTACTATGCGAATAGAGGTGTCGAGGTCGAAC
>LPNX010197264.1:48332-142680 GCA_001517045.1 Pseudotsuga menziesii
GACTTGCACCATCCACGAATCCTATGAAGGTGGAAGATTCCATTGACATCTGCCACAAGAAATGGAAACTAATCACAAACCCGATCATGATAAACAAGACCTAGCTATGCAAAAAAGCTGTACAATAATATACAACAAAAAACCTTGGCTAAAGATTATGCATAGTATTTTTTAAGATAGAGCCCATTTCTAGGCTCCGCCAAGGCTGTNCACTATTGATGTGCAGATGTGGGACCACGATGACCAGAGGGCTTCCCACATCATAGACAAAGGGGAAGAGGAGACGATATCACTGGTGTGGATGTGGAGCGAACGCTCCAAAGCATCCGTACCAACTTTGTGCGACTGACTCACAGGATTCCCATGGCGCAAGTTGAGGAATTGCCTGAGGCTATGCAGAGACAGGTGGTTGGTGTACCACGCGCATGGGTGCGTTTATTCCAGCGGCTAGCTAGAGCCGTGGTGACATATCATGATCACAACCCTCATNTCCAATAACTCGTAGGAACCCTTCTCTAATACTCGCTTGACCACGTAAGGACCGCGCCACATAGGATTGAACTTCCCTGCCCCCAAGGGTTCTTTCGATTGATCCCACAAAAGGACCAAGTATCCCTCACTAAACACTCTCGGACGGACAGACTTATCGTATTGGGCCTTCATGCGACGTTTATTAACTTCTAGAGTCACCAAGGAATCTCTACGCTGCTCATCGAGCTGCTCAAGGTGAACCAAACGCTCCTCCAAAGGCGAAGTGTCTGGTAAGAGTTCTACGGCTAACTTCAACGAAGGAATCTCGCATTCAACCGGCAATATTGACTCCACTCCATGAACACGCTGATATGGAGAAAAACTAGTGGTAGTCTTTACCGCAGTTCGGTACGCCCACAAAGCAGGATACAACATAATATGCCAATCCGTCTTGCTTTGTGCGATGGTTCTTTTGAGAATGGACTTAAGTGATTTATTCACAGCTTCAACCTGTCCATTCACTTGAGGATAGTAAGAAGAGGAGTGCTCTTGCTTATATCCTAACTTGGAGGCCAACTCTTCCATCATACGATTCTGAAAATGCGAGCCATGGTCAGTGACAAGCTCTCTCGGAATCCCGAACCTAGAGATGATTTGGTTGAATACAAAATGAGCGGCTGTCTCACCGTCAGATTTTACTGTAGGCATTGCCTCAGCCCATTTCGTAAAGTAATCGACAGCCACAATGATATGATGGTGCCCCCCAGCCGAAGCTGGGTTGCAATCCATAAAATATAGCCCCCACTTGGTGAAGGGACCGGCGGTGATGATAGGGTGCAACGGGGTAGGCTTCGAGCACATGTTACATGCAAACACCTGGCAAGGGTGGCACCTCTTGACCGCTTCAATACAATCCTTGAAGATCGATGGCCAGAAATATCCTGCTCTCAAAATCTTTTGGGCTGTAGCAAGCCCAGATAAATGACCACCACACGCCCCTCCGTGGCAATCATTAAGCACTACCTCAGCCTCATTGTGAGTTAAACAACGTCATAAAATGGAATCTACTCCACGGAGGTACAAAGTATTGTCCACTATGAGGTAGTTCTTGGAAACGTGACGTAATCGACGTCGCTCATCTCGCGAGAGGTGAGTAGGGGTCCTCTGCGTTTGCAAATATACTATGATATCACCGTACCATGGGTCAGCCGTAGAGATCAAGAAAATGTGTTCATCAACGAACGTATCTTCACATACCGACTCCTCAGCCTCGCTCGGAAAATATGATATGAGCTCTGCAAATATTAACGATTTCTTCGATTTTGCCGAAACAAACTCGAGATCAAACTCTTGCAGAATGACAATCCATTTATTATATTTTCCCCCAATCATCCTACGTGTGAGGACGAACTGAAATGGATTGACATGGGCAACCACCAAGGTTTGGCGAAGGAGAATATAATGTCTCAAACGCTGCACTACATGTACAGTGGCCAAGGCAAGCTTCTCTACATGAGAATACCGAATCTCTGCATCGATAAGGTTTCGGCTCAGATAGTATATGACATGCTCTTGGAGCTCCTCATCCTCTTGAACCAAAACCATCCCAATCGTCTCTAAAGACGCGGCCACATATAATAGGAAATCACGACTATAATTCGGAGGACTAATCACCGGGGCCAATGCTAGAGCTCTCTTAAGGGCATCGAAGGACTCCTGGGCTCGCTCATCCCATTCAAAAGGAGTATCCTTCTTCAAGAGACGCATGAAACCTCTAGTCAAATTGGCGAAATTGACAACAAATCTTCGTAGGAAGTTTTCCATGCCTTGCAAACACTGAAGATGACGAATGTTTCACGGGGGAGACAACTGAAGTATTTCCTCCACTTTCAAGGGGTCGACTCTTATACCCTCTTTTGAAACGATAAATCCTAATAAACGACCTGATTTCACACAAAAGATGCACTTATGAGGGTTTAATCTAACAGCATAGTGCTGGCATCTTTTGAACACCAATCTCAAGTGATAAGAATGACGCATCCTCATACGAGAATGAGCAGCGAGGTCATCCAAAAATACTTCGATAATGGACTTGAGATCATGGAAAATCAAGGTCATCGCCTGCTGAAAAGTAGCTCCGGTGTTTTTAAGGCCGAAAGGCATTTTCCGATATGAAAATGTTCCCCAAGGGCAAATAAATGCGGTCTTATGTTGATCCTCAGGTTTAATTTGAATCTAATTATATCCGGAAAAACCGTCCATAAAGGAGAACACCTCGCTACCCGCACACTCATCCAAAATCTGATCAATAAACGGTGTGGGGAAGTTATCCTTAGGACAGGCTCGATTTAAATCACGGAAATCAGTGCATATACGGATCGCTCCTTGCTTCTTATCTACCGGAACGGGATTTGAAACCCACTCCGTCAAGGGAACGGGATAGATGAAACCTGCTTTCAATAGTTTCTCTATCTCTGCCTTTATGGCGGGTGCTTTCCTAGGATTTACCGCGCGTAAACGCTGTCGAACAGGCTTCGCATTGGGGTAAGTTTTAATTTCATGTTCGACAATCC
Source organism: Pseudotsuga menziesii (assembly GCA_001517045.1). Taxonomy (NCBI): domain Eukaryota; kingdom Viridiplantae; phylum Streptophyta; class Pinopsida; order Pinales; family Pinaceae; genus Pseudotsuga; species Pseudotsuga menziesii. The sequence goes on from LPNX010197264.1 coordinate 51,377, forward strand.
GAGGGTCAATCCCTGGCATCTCATCGTAAGAACAAGCAAAAACATCACGAAATTCCTTGAACAACTCGGTATACTCACGAATCTCATCTTGGGAACAATCCGCCCCAATGTACACGTTCTCAACCGTACCAGGGTTGCGAGAAATGTTGATAGGCATAGTTGATGATATGTTTGCCATGTTTCCATCAGCCATCTGACCAGGAGAGCTTAATGGAATCATGGGCCTACCAGCTTTCTGTCTAAGAATCTCCCTATAATCCTCATGCTCCAACAAGTCAAGCTCTGGAAGGAAATATGATCTATGATGGATTTCCTCCCATCGTGGCTCAACTCCCGACATAGCCTCGATGATCGCTTCATCTGAAGGGAAAACCGTATCAAGGAAATCGTGGGCATGAGAAGACTGTACTGCCCATGCAGGCAACACATAGGGGTCTTCTTCCTCTGTCCGTGAAGAAGAAGAACAAGGCTCTGCAGCAGATTTAAGATTAGCTTGATAATCAATCATGGCTGCAGGCAACGGCACACTCATTTCAATGGCATCAATCGAAGGACTCGGTGAAGGAAGAATCCAAGGATCTCCCATATGACTTGTGCGAAAAGGCACTGATCTCGTAGACGTGGAAGCACCATTGAAACTAGCTCCTATCATGAGGATAGGTGCAGGACAACTAAAGGTTCCCATGAGGGAAGGATACATACCTACAGCGACACTCCCAGTTGCAAGATGGGAATGTTCAACTTTCGGAACCGAAGCTTCCGAAGATGCACTAACAGGCGGATTCTTGAATGACATCTGATCAATTGTCACAATATTCCCATTATGAGGAAAGCATACAACTCGAAATATGGAAGATGCAACGGCTTGCATACTGTACATCCAATTCCTTCCCAGTAAGAGATTGTAGTCAAGGGGTGCATCAACCACCTCGACCTCTATCGCAACGGTCTTCCCCCCCAAACGGACTTTAAGAGAAGGAAGGATACCGTGCGGCCTAAACGATCTCCCATCGAAAGCAGTTAACATGGTCATAGACTTGGACAACTCAGTAGAGCCAAGACCCTTCCAACAAGACAAAGACATCATAGAAGCAGCAGCGCCCTCGTCAATCACAGTACGCTTGACGATCATATTAAGACATTCTACATGCACCAAAAGGGACACATAGTAGGGCAAGCGAGGCTGATGTCCTGCGGTTTCAAACTTGATTACTGAGGAAGAATCATCACCATTCACACCAAGAGCGGAAAGAAAATCCTTCCTTTGCGACGGACAACTCTGAAGCACCTCCAATGCAGACATCGCACAAGGAGTATGACCCAAGTCCTCGACAACTGAATAGTTCTGGGCAGCTCAGGCATTTGGATTATGCCCCGAACGCTTAAGTACCCCCTTAGGAATGCGAGGTGCATCTTCAGGTTTGTCCGCAGGTTTCTCAATACGCAAAGGAGTTCCTGGTGGATCAGGCTCTTTACCTGGGTTGGGTTGTGACGAAGAATAATCTTTCGCACGCGTCACAACTTTCGCGGCATGGACCATATTAATGCACCCACGACCACTAGTCTCAGGTTGATCATCATCACTAGATTGATCATGGGACTTCGAGTTCATATTTTGGTTATGCGGTAAAGGGTTTGTTAACACAGCTGGGCCTTGTGCTATGAACTTCGAAGCTTCATCCATCCTGGGGCACAAGTAAGTGAGGTGATTGTCCTTACAAAGCTTGCAAGGAAACTTAACCTTACGCTTATTCTGCTTGTCCCCCCCAGCATTTTTATTGTTCTTGTCATTATTGTTGGCATTCTCATTTTTATTCCCACCCTTCTTATTATTGTTTTTATCCTTTTTTCTATTTCGTCCAGGTTGTTGGTTACCTTTCTGGTTGGACGATTGCACAGCAAGTACATTCTCCGTTTGGGTGGGCTGAGACGAAGCCGTAGCTTGTCCCGAGGCAAATTGGTTGATTGACAATTGAGAAACTTGTTTCACAACCGAACCTGCAGGTTTCTTACTTGCACTACGCACAATGCCATCGGCATGTGGTCCAAGTTTGACCTTGGGATCGAAACTAGAACGAGGGGCATTAGGTATAATCTCATATAACAAACCAGACTGAGCATAGATCAAGTCTAGTTCCTGCGCCCTAAAGATGGCTTGTTCCTCATTTTGCACTCCAGATGTGGAGACATCCTTCATGATATATGGTAATAACGATTTGAGGAACCACTCAAGGAGGAATTCCGGTGGTATAAAGGCTTTGATTAATCTCTTCCATCTACGCCACTCCTGAATATGATCAGAAATATGGGTGGCTTTATCTTGCCGAAATGTCGACAAGAGTTCAGTACCGACATCACATCGTACTGGTAGCTGGAAGTGATTAAGGAAAGTCATCGCAAGATCATCGAACAAAGTAAAGGCACCCCTAGGTAACTCTATGTACCATTTCACCGCAGGCCCTGTAAGGGTGCGTTGAAATAGTCTCAAGTGGACTGAGTCCTGATGCAATGAATTGGATGAGCACCATAGGTGGAATGTCGTAACGTGTTCACTCGGATCCTCTCCTGGTTTTCCTTCGAACTTAGGTATGTCCGAAGGAAGCTTGGTAGGGACAGCCGGCCAAGCCGGGTCATGAGGCACAGGATCGTTCGTAAGTCTCAACAAGTCAGGTAAATTGAGTGTCGCGAGGAAATGGAGCTTAGCATGATGAGGTTTAGGGACCGCTCCCTGGTTCACATAGGATTGATTACCACCATGACCTTGGCCATAGTGACCTCCTCCTATATGACCCGTATAGGGTGGCGTGGAAGTCACATAATAAGGTGGACCTTGACTAGTAGGAGCTACAAAGCCATAGTTGGGAGAGTAAGCAAGTTGTGAATACCTGCCTCCATAAGGTTGAGAGACCTGACCATACTGCACCCCATAGTAGGGTCCATAGGTCATCGGCTGCGATGGCCCATGAGACACTCCATAGGTAGGGATATACATTCCGGAAGTAGGAATATACATACCGGAAGTATGGATATATGTCGAAGAAGTAGCAACTTGACCTCTAGAAACATGAACATAACCTCCCGAAACAACGGGTGGTATGTAGGCTTGAGACACAACTGGTCTAGTAATCGCAGTACGGATCTGACTCGTAGCTACATGACGGCTCAAAGGACCACGAGAGTAAGGGGGAGGATTCTCATTTGAAGAAATTGGAAGCGAGGACGAAGGAATCTCTGTAAGAAGATATGTGCTAGTGCCTATCGTCACTCGTCTAGAACCTGGTATCACTATGGGGTCACTAACTCTAGACCTAGAAGGTACATAAGATGTGGCTTCCACCGCTGGGATGGAAGGTGCAATGTGACTAGTACTCCCAAACCTCTCCGCAAGGTAAGGCATGGGAATGCCCCCAGGTATAGTGTTAGGATCAAAATCGGATTCAACATGAAATGTCAAATCGTGCATAGGAAAACCAGTGGTAACATAACCACCATAGCTGGTGCTAGGAGAGTCAAAGTGAGTCTCGGCATCTTTCGGCATTCCATACCGGTATCTGGTCAATGGGGAATCTGGCCTAGTAAAGGTAGGTCTATCATGTAAAGATCCTATCTGGGAAATAACGGGACCAATCTCAGCTAGGTCAGGTGAGGGATCATATGTAGGAGTAAGTTCCCCATCGTCAATATGAATAGGAGGAGGTGGGTCAGGAATAATATCTGAATGATCCTCCATGGTGTGTGAATCAATGTGTGACACAGTCTGCCTGGACCGACTAGACCCCTCTCCAAAAGGAGGAGGAGAAGTGGAAGGCGGAAGTCCTGCTAACCGACGAGAACGGCGCGGAACCGCACCCGACTCCACAATGACTCAACAAAAAAGCAAAGACTCTCTATTTACATCAACCCTAGGCCAACTAGCGTACACAGAGCAATCACTATCAAATCTAAAGCCAAAAGCAAGCAAACAAGGGCTGGATAAGTGAGCTCCCGAATGTGGCCGGTATGTCTCGCCTAGGAGAGGCTTGAGAGGCCCTTGTCACCACAAGCGGAGGATCGAAACCAATTATTGTGGCCCTCAGCTTCAACGCGTATAGCGACTATGCTATCCGACCCCAACCTGGATGGGACACATGCAGAATAACCTCTACACGTACCCCCTCGATATCCTAGGTAAGGTCACTAAGGTCACCTCGATATAATCAATGCTCAAGCGGACAATCGCAGGCGGGATTGACCGTATGGGCAGGGTAGCAAAGCCCGAAACTCCCGAAAGAGCCCCCAGATACGAATACAATCCTGGCTATATCGTCGGTGCTACACAGTTACCAACCAGGGGTTATCTCGATCAACAACCGCTCACACTGCCTAGTGCTTGACTCCCTTTTGAGAGGAGCTTCCTCAGAACGCTGGTTATATAAAGGATTTCACACACTCCCTGGACAGACACCTAGTTGTTGTAGTTTAGTGATCTTGGAGAATTAACTTTCAATGAACTATTCCAAGATCCTAAAACCTAAGCTTGTTGGTGCACCCTAAAAAGAAAAAGAGTGTAATTCATTTTATTTAGCGTTGATTTTAATTTTTCTTTATTTACTCAAAAATAGGATATGGTCGTGCAACTAATGGTGTTATGACGCAACAAGAAGTAAAATGCACACCTAACAATCAATGCAAATGCATTGTGTCCATGAAAACAGGGTATGCGTACTACATGAATGCACAATTTCTTCTTCAAATGCTGAATGCAAATTTCCCTATATGAATTCCTAACTATTACTCCAAAGCAAATCCAGATCTAATGCAAGTACAATGCAAAATGCATAACGCAATGCATGATGATAAGCAAATATTTAGGATTTTTTGAAAATAAAGAGATATAAAAAGCAAGAGAATGATTCTAACCACCCCAGACTCTGCAAGCACACATAAACAACATTCTAGCAAAGAACTAAGGCAAAAAGGACTCTAATGCACTAATCTCAAACAAAAAATCAAAGATGCCATGACAAGAACTTTCCTAAAAAAAATTTAGGCTAAAAAAAACGTTTCTAGTAAAAAACAGAGGCCTTAACAGACTCAGGCAGTGCCAAATGAGACTCAGCAACTAACAGCATTCACCCAGCAATCCACAATCTTCCACAAAAAGTTAAAAAACCAGGGTATACGCAACTGTGTGCAGTGAACCCGCATGTATACACGGAAATTCCAGAGGAACCCGCATGTATACGCGACTGTAAAAGACAAACCCGCGTACAGGAAGAAAAATATGCAAAAAACTCAGGTAAACAGACAGGCTGAGACTAAATTCACACAAATCAGGCTCTACCAGGCATAAATGCCCCCATACCCGACACAGAAACAAGAGAGAGAGAGCACTTCAAATACATTGAATGCCAAAAGATCAACCCCCAAAGGACAATTACTAGGAACTCCCCAGCGGAGTCGCCAATTCTAACACTATGGCGATCTCAAGGCATATGGAAGGCCAGGAGTCATATGAGTCAGATTCAAGGCAAGGAACGATCCAACAGTTTTGGACTATGCACACATCCCGATGTACGCGACTATAGAGGGTATATTCGCGTATGTATGCAGTTATCGGGGAAAAGGACGCGTATATCATTTTTGTAATGTTTTTAGGGATGGTCAATGATACATCAAAAGACAATAAATGGTCCATAGGGAATAATGAGTCTGCAGCGGGATAGGGGAAGGCCATACAATGTGTGATTCACCTAGTGTGGTGAAATCCACTATAACAACATGAAATTCGAGGGACTGGCACCCCTATCGAACCTCCGTCAAGCCCTTATATCAATCTGTTAAAAATGGAGTGTTAACAACTGGCTCCACAAGGGATGCTATCCTTCTAGTGAGGTAGCAAAGAACCCCCGTAGACCAAATTCCAAAACCATTAGGCCGCCTTCAGTCTTTCTTTGACATCTCCATTTTGCTCCATGCCACTACTTTAGTGATTTCATGCCACTCTTGCAAAATCATGCTGGTGACTGTAAACCTATGCTAGTAACTGAAAATGAAAACAAACTGAAAACAGTAATGAAGGAAATGCTCGATAAGAGCTGAGCTTATTTTCTCCTACCTACTCTACCTAAATTTGTACACAAGTCTGATTAAGTGAAATCAGACTTCCAATGAAGCCAATCAAGCAACTTGCCTAATATTCTTTTTCTTGTATGGTGCTTGATGGAAAAAAACGAAACAAATAATGGGAGAAGGAAATGATAAACAAACTTATTTTTAAGGCAAAGATGCGACCAATCATTTCCTTCACCCCAGACCCTCCATGTATTCAACCATAGGGTCGTGGAAATCATGGCAACCTCTAGCACGCTCTGACGCCTGCTCCTGAGAAAGCTGTTTGGAGCTTCCTGCTTCCAGGGATTATTTAGGCTAACACTTGGAAGATTGCAGGCGAGGACCTACAGAATCTCTCTCCAATGGAATATCCCTCTCTCCACCCGAAATTTCTGTAACAAGGGCCTGATGTGCTTCGAGAGGGAGGTCTTCAGCTTTTCCAGTGGAACTGAGTAGGCATACTCCTTCTGTGTGAGGTGGCATTCCTGAAGGCAGAGTATCAGAAAAAGTGTTTATTTGTAAACTGTTGCATCTGTCTTCATTTCTATACAAGCTTATGGCATGCATCACCTCAGTTTCTTTCTGCTTTTGCTTGGAGGCCTTAACCATGTGTCATATCAATTCAAAAGAGGCATAACACAAGGGTAGGCTATCACCTCTAGTCCCCTCATCATATTTTCTTGCTTCGACCTCCTGATTTTTCACTGCACTTTGATTTCTTTTATCAAAAGGCATTGTTTCAACAACTGGCTTGTCGTGTATATTCTGCAGGTACTCTTCTTCATATTCGTCGTACATAGGTGAACCAAACTCCTTCTTAAAATCATCCCTAGTTGACCAGGGATGGGGTGGGTCACCATCTTAAGATAATAATCCTACAGGACTTCCTATTCTAGCCTCAGGCTGGTCATCTTTCTACATACCATGAGAGATCTTTGACGGGCCAAAGGCTTCCTCCTTCTTCTTGTAGGTCCCAACCAATTTGTATGTATCTTTTATTTCACCACCACCATCCTAACCTGATGATTTCTTGGACATCTCAAGGTTTTCTCAACCTCCAAACAATCAGCGAACATCTATTGTAGGGTGGTTGATTTTCTCTCCAAAATAAGCAAGGACAGGTCGGGGGAAAAGGTGGCTACGTAATAGATCTTAGCAGCATTCTTAAGAGGTGGAATTCCCTTAGGCATGTTATAATAAAAGCTTGCGAATATTCTGTTAAAATTGGATATGGCCTTCCCCTCATGCCTCCTCAGGGAATAAAACTCTGAAATTATTTGCTCATGTGGCCTTCTCCTACCCCAAAACCTCAAGAAAGTGCAAGAAAGCTCTTCCCAAGCGTTGATGGACTTAGGCTGCAAGTGTTTAAGCCAAACTTTGGCATCTCCTTGCAAGGATAGAGTGAATTCCTGCATGCAAACATCGTCATGTTTTATCTTAAAAATGTTAGAGAAATGCTCAAAGGTTTGTATGTGCTTCTTAGTAGTCAAGTTTTCAGATTCTCCGTCGAACTTGGGGAGGTACTTGTAATATTTTATGGGAAAATCATGGAGGATAGGAGGCAATTGTAGCGGTTTATATTTTCTTGGAGAAATGGGGGAGACAAGGGTAGGTATGATACTTAAACTATCGTCTAGGGTTTCATGAATTTCATAGGGGTGTCCTTTGACATCGGGTTCCCCCGGATAAAGATCTAGGCCAAAATAAGATGTACAAGATGATGCAACACTTTCGGTTTGTAAAGAAGGATAAACAAGAACATATTCATGGCTCTGCTCAGGATGAGCTGGGCTATAGAAGGATGTTTTGATAAATCTAAGAAAATATGAGAGAAAAATTACAAGATATGATAAGGCATCCTAGAAGAAACGCAGACTCGAGTGCTTGTACCTTTTGCCATGCATTTCTAAGCTTTATGATGGGTCCATTTTCCAGGTGGGATCTGCCAGCCTTCCTCGATCATTAGATTTTTGGGGAACATCACTAGAGGATTCACTGAAGTCTGAGTCCTTCAAGAGTGGAGTCTCCAGGTGAAAAGTGCTCAACCTTATTGATGTCTGGCCAATTTTTCACCATCAATAGCTAGATATAAATATTTGTCGTTCTTCCCAGGAAGAATCTTCAAGTTCATCCCCGACAACGGCGCCAATTTGTTGGCACTAGGATTTGAGCCCCCTAGGTTGAGTGATGGGAGGCCACTCCTAAGCAACAACAGAACTACTTTAAAATGTGCCTCCGGCCCTGCATAGTCAGAGAGGGATCTCTCATTTGTCGCCGGAGTCTACTCCGCATAAGGTTGTCAATCTTGTGTGTCATTAGAGTCTACTCCACATAGGATTTTCAATTGGCATGATCAAGGGGCTAGGATCCTAAATGGGGAAAAGTATGTTGAGGAGAGGTGCATGGTGGGATTACCAGGGACAAGGGACCATGGGAAAATGGAGTCAAAACCTTTGTAATAAATGATTATAAAGGGAAAGAATGACGTGGGATTTCAAATAGAGGCAAAATAGCCGCTGATTTCCCAATCAGGACATATTTAGTGGGCTATTAGAGGACAAGAAGGGACATTTCATCGCATGGAGCACCAGTGAGATGAATTCCATACAACTTTAGAAGAACCATTAATAAATGCTTGGAAAAATAGCAAGAGCATAGCGAGTATGAATTCCTAACCGTTATACACTAAGTTGCAGACATGAAAGCAATCAACAAACTGGAACGGAAACAGGAAACACATTTACACGTAAAGGAAATTACATATTGGGAAAAGAAACGACACATGAATATTTGCCATGAGAAACAGTTCTTTCACTGCAATTTATTCATACACAGGTATCAAGTTTTACAAATGGGGATCCTCAGCCTGGGAATTTTTCCCAATCCCATTCACTAACTCCTTTCTCCCTCTATCGAGAGCATTTTTATACAATCCTATTGCTAAGACTACCGAATTAAAGCTGTTACAAGTCGCCATCAAGAGTTAATAGTGTAAGGAGTGGACTATTGCCATGTTTCAGAAGTATAAACAAACATTATGGTGCTAGTGGCAGCATTCGGTCTGGGTAACAGCTTGACATGTTTGGCCGTCATGACAGATGATGAGTATGATTCCTCCCTCTCTGCCTGAACATGTGATTCCACCATTTTCAAATGCAAATTTTCGCATGGTCACACGCTGGCAAAGTGGTTGGCCTCCTTCAATGGTCCCATCGCATCTACCACCTCCTTCCTCTCTAGGTAACACTGTTACCAGTGGGATTTGGAAGAAGTGTTGCATCACTTTTGGTTGAGACAGACCTGTGGGGTGGTTTGTCATTCTTATACTCCTCACCTCTAGTGAGGTGAGCTCTCCCATAGGCACAAGCATGTAGCATATCTACACTTATAGCCCCATCACCCCTGGCTAGTGGACTTCATAAACTGGGCTGTTAGGGATTTAAACCCCTGATGCTCCGATTCGAACAAATGTTTATACATGGAACAATCAATGACTGTCCCCTTATATGGAGGATTTGGTGGGCAGGATGCTATTAGAGGTTCTTGAAAAAACACCTACAGGAAGTAAGCATCCAGACCTCGCATCATTGGAGACGTGGGTATCACGTCTAGGCCCTAATGGTTGGTGTCATCATTGGCATGCAAATACCAAGGAGACAAGTGAGTATGGAACCTTCTCACCAACCATCAACGCCCCTAGACAGACAAGCTTCTCAAACCAGATATTCATCGTCAAACTCTATCAGGCCTTTATGAATTTGTGGAGAAATAGAACTCGTGCTCTAGAGATATGTTAGTTAACTCTCGTTGAACTGAAGGAAGTGTTTATAGGGCTTCGGGACTGATCTTTGCAAAGGATGGTCAACATTCCTCAACATGTGTATCTGGTCTCAACATGTGCGAAGGCGGGAGCAGAGCGATCCTTTACTTGCTGGGGGTCTAGTCATTTGGTTTCATCGGCCGTGGCGCCTTATTGTCTATTGTGGGAAGTAGTTGTGGATGCCATCTGGTACAATAGATCCATGCTGCATATTTCATGAAGTGGACGCTTTCACTTTTCCTTGTTCCTTTGAAGTGGGAAACAGAGTCGTCTCCCACGTCGCGCTAGTTTTGCTTCGTGTGAGCAGCAGATTTGTCGACTACTTTCCTCATTTCCATAGGCTAGCTCACACAAAATCCTCCTATCCTTTTGTGATATGACTCTTCCACAAGGATGATTCCACCGCTATCCATGCTACAAATGGCATCAGAGAAATCAGCCAATCCGTGAGAGCACAGATTACATGCGTGAACACCTCCTCTACTGTCATCTTCACACTGGATGGGAAATCTATACCTCGAGATTCTTCTCAATCATCTAATCAAAGAAATCTTTTATGTCCACTATCCACGTTCCATTCATCCTGCCACCAACTCTTCTCTTCTGAACACCATAGGAAGTTCTGGATCATGACACGCTCTTTACCATCGATCGAGATCGACCTTTCATGCAGTTGTTGATTCGAGTGGGCCCCACTGTCTTTCGCAATGGGAAACTTAGATATTTTTCTGTGCTATTTCACATTGAGAAATGAACCGCAGCCATAGATTTATCCCTTTTATCATCGCAGGCGTCGATCTTCACGACCTCTACCACTTTTTGGCAATTGAGATTGAGATTTTACCCGCACAAGTATAGATTACGAAATTAATTTGGGCTGCAGATCTGCCCCAGATCTCATCTCAACCGTTTAAGGCCTCCGATCATTAGCACGTTTCGCAATCTAGGATGGAAGTCTTGATCATGCATATTTGCTTGCACAAAGCAGTTTGGAGACGTTGATCCATATTTGATCAATTGTATCCTTTGATTATGAACCCTACCCAATGTTAATAGCACACCTGCCGCTTTCCTCGTTGAAGGGTGGTCACATGAAACTCGAGGGACTAGGACCCCTATCAAACCTCCGTCAAGCCCTTATATCAATCTGTTAAAAATAGAGTGAGCCCAAAGGGAGAAAGGAGTTAGTGAAGAACCTATAGTACCGGAAATGAGCCCAAAGGTTATGGAAGGCTCGCTCCTGGGTAACAGTAAAACCACTTTTGAAGAGAGAATTGGCCTTCTACTCTTCCGAGAGGGATCTCTCACCAAATGTTGACAAATGCCAGATATATATACACAAGTGAAACTATAAATTGTTTGTAAAGTTGGTTTAAACAAAATACAGAACCATTGATAAATGCTTGGAACAACAGTAGGAGCATAACGAGTATGAATTCCTAACCGTTATACACTAAGTTGCAGACATGAAAGCAATCAACAAACTAGAATGGAAACAGGAAACACATTTACACGTAAAGGAAATTACATATTGGGAAAAGCAATGACGCATGAATCTCTGCCATGATAAATAGTTCTTTCACTGCAATTTATTCATACACAGGTATCAAGTTTTACAAATGTGGAGCCTCAGCTCGGGAATGTTTCCCAATCCAATTCACTAACTCCTTTCTCCCTCTATCGGGAGCATTTTTATACAATCCTATTGCTGAGACTACCAAATTAAATCTATTACAAGTCGCCATCAGGCGTTAACAATGCAAGGATTGGACTATCGCCATGCTTTACAAATATAAATGAACATCATGGAGATGCAGCATGTGATAACGTAGGCTGACAGCGTAGAGCCCCATACCATTCTGCTTCATGAAAATGACTCCCATGTGGCATGTTGATGGTCAATCGTCCACACAGGCTGTCCTGGACCTATTTTGTGTCTCCTTGTCCAACTGGTGCATGTCTCTTAAAGGCTGACAAGAAGACTTGAATCCTTTCATTTACCATTCTCCCGACCTTATCCTCCATCAGGTAAAACTGTTACAGGAGGAGGCCAGAGAAAAGGTGGCTAAATGCTTGGTGACAATAAGCGACTTAAGAAGCTTGTCATCCTTGTACTGTATTCTTCCTCTTACGAGGAGGATTCTTCTGCGAGCCATGCAGCCAGGTGTGCATTTGACTCTCTCCTCGCCCATGACCAAACAGCCAAGTGGAGCCTCTAGGAATGGTGTCGAAGGCTCCAGACTCACCTAGTCCTAGTATGAGCATTTGCTCGAACATTTCTGCCACCACTATGAGCTGGGACTTCGGAGGTCATGAGTGCAGCCGGGAGTGCCTGAGGGATGTCGCTGGGATATCAAAACCCATGCACTGCACATCCATAGACCGGGTAGTGTAGAAGTGGGTGAATCCCTCTTGGTATTTCACATCTGTGTTCCGGTGGTTGGTGATTTTCTAGTGTGGATAACCAAAACATAGATTTCATGTTTGCCTACCAAGATTACCCCTTGTTGAACCAATTTCTCAAACCACACAGTCATGGTCATCTATGAAAGACTTTGACACTTCTCGGAATTCAACCCTATATCTCTTATCATCTACACAGTTCCATGTCTCAATGATCTTTGGAAGATGGTGTTATATAGTACAAGCAAAAATGGCTTCGGGAAGGGCTATACCCTTAAAGTAGCTATGATGGTGGCATGTGTGGAGCTAGGGTAGGGATTTTCCCTCTTGATGTTCAATCATATTATTTGGTATGGCTAAGATTCCGAACCATTTTTGCATGGCTTCCAGGCTGGTTCCAAGGGTTGCAGATTTGACTGTCTCCTACCCTTTCAATTACCTTTATGGTGGTGTCGGGCTATTTTAGTTCGTTGCATCCCTCAGCCTCATGTAAATGCCAGGTTTTTCGCCTCAACGAATCAAACCTCTATCTCTCTCATGGCTTCCTTTGAAATGAACCACGTGCCACACTTGTGAACCGGGAAAATAGTGCAGCTAGACAAGGCTTCCACCTCAGGCATATCCTGAATGGCATAGGAGAAATCAGCCAATCTACAATGGAGAAAATTACATGCATGAATTCCTCCTCCGCTTTCGTCTTCACACTAGATGGGAAATCTGTACCTCGGGAGTCTTCTCAATCATCCAATCAAAGGAATCTTTTATGTCCACCGTCCACGTTCAATTCATGCTGCTACCAACTCTTCTCTTCTGAACACTGTGGGCAGTTCTAGATCGTGACATGTTCTTAACCATCAATCGAGATCGACCTTTCATGTAGCCGTCGATACGAGTGGGCCCCACCGTCTTTTGCAATGGGAAACTTAGATATTTGTCCATGCTAGTTCTCATTGCGAAATGAACCACAGTCGTAGATTTATTCCTTTTCTCATCACGGTCGTTGATCTTCGCGACCTCTACCACTTTTTCACGATTTGAGATTGCGGTTTTACCCGCACAAGTATAGATTGGGGTTTTACCCTCAGGGAAGAAAATGCAGTTATAGAATTCAACATTACTTATTTCTTAGTTGACTCTATGCATTACCTGGTCTTCTTTCCTGATGATTTTGTCTTCATAGCACATCATTTGGCCACGTTCTTTGTAATGGCATCCTGCTACTACTATGTTGGTCACAGGGGTTTAACTATTATGTCTCTCCTCTTTTTAGCAGAAATTACCAATGCCTGGACTCTTGCTAGAATTGTCAGGCTAGAATCCTCACAGGTTTCCCTGATTTATAAAATTTTATCTCCATAAGTTTTATTCATTCTACACCCTTATTCAAGGATTTGTTTCCCCCATTCTTATCTATCACCTAGCTTAGTTCTACATTGATGGAAAATACGATGATGTCATTCCATGGTGGTTGGCATGTTTTTGGATCGCCATAGTGGTTATAGCAATATTTAGAAGTATGGCATGGATTCTTAATCTATGGATTGAGTTATTCAGATACAATGCATAGGCATGGTCAGATAAGTGTATCAAGATGATGTGAAAACAACATCAGGTGAGGCAGTCCCACATCATGGGATTTCTGCCATCTTCCCAACAATCAGGGATGTTTACATTGAGTGATATCTGCCATGTTCTATCTCAATTTTTTGGTACATACAGAAGGGATAAGCGATCTCTGGGTGGTGGTTTATTTTCTCCTCATTGAGGATATCTTCTTATTTTGTAAGTACTTTCCTGTATTGTAATAATTCTTACCTCCACCAAGGTAAAAAATGGTCTAGGAGACCTGTGAAATTGTCTATAAGATCTGTGAATACTAGAAAAAGCTTTAAAAGTGCAAAGTCATGATATGGAACTGTAAATAATGTATATCTCTTTATATGGCATGTTCTTTCCTCATTAAGTTTTTATCAAGTGCTATTTTAGTCATTGTTATTTTCAATCATTGTGAAAGTGAAAAGCCGCTAGCAATTTATTATCTAGTGTACTTCCATACCTTTTTTTGAACTTGAGGTTTCATTCTAGGAATTGCTCTGAGCTTCATATTCTTGTATATACAAACCCAAATAATGTAGACTTGGAATATTTAAGTATCTGTTTGTACTCAAGTTATTCTTTTGAGAAGGCAGCGGAAGGAGCTGATGGCATACACAGGGTAATGTTCAACAACAAGATAGTCTGTGGATTGAGGAAGGAGAGCTAAGAGGAAATGTTAGATATGTTGGAAGCGTTAAAAAGGAGTCTCGATCGAAGGCTGAAGATGACCGGAGGGCAGATCAACGACGTCGAGCCATTTCGCATGGAGAACTTGCCTGACCAAAAGCTGCTTTTTAGCCTTGCGAAGTAGTTTAAAGCTCAGACACATCCAACGATCAAGATTGGAGCCCAAGGAGATCTATGGCTGAGAGCCATTTCGCATCTAAAACTTACAAGGAAGAATATGCAAATGTAGGGTGTGAAAAGTGGTACAGGCCGTTTTGATCGACGGTGCTTGTGTGGGAAAAGGACGATCAACGACTATAATTCATTTTGCAATCTACAGTAGCATAGGTGGAAACAAAACCTCACTATGCAAAGAGTAGTGGGTTCCGCTCATATCGACGGTTGTGAAGGAAGTTGATCCCAATCAATGGTCAAGATGCATACTAGCGAAGTAATAATAGGTGTGGCACTGAGAACCCCATAGATCTATGGTCTAAGATCGTGAAGGTTAAATCTATAGTGCAAGCTTCCCGAAAGATGCACGAAATTTATATCGTGTAAAAAGCTATAAAGAGGCCCACACGAAGTTGCAAAGATTTGTTTTTTCGGAAACCTCGAAGCTGTCGAATATCCAAGCCACATTCAAAGCGCCATCTTGGACCAGCCAGGGGACTGTGCTATAGAATAAGGTAGGCCCGTGATACTCCCTTAGTATTATTTTAAAATTGACTCAATGGAGGTGGTGGGGGTGAAAGATGTTATAGAACCCGAGGCAGGAGGTCGTAGAACGGAAGAAAACCTATTAGATGCAAACGTTGAGTTTTTTGATACCATCCTGATGGGAGAAACTATCAAAACCACCAGGGGAAAACTAGAATATTGTAAGAACCGGGGTATAGATACATGCGATGTTTTTAAGTCTTTATTTCATTTTTTCCCTCTCAACCAAACCCCCCAGTGCCCTAAATTTGTTGAGTGGTGCGTAGACAATTTCTCTGTCACTGAAGGAGTTATTATGAATAAGTCTAAGTCTAAAATCCTCTGCTCGATTCAAGCCTCTGTCATCCACAAAACCCTGGATATCCCTAACGAATTCATTCATATATCCAAAGACTATCGGGAAGAAGACATTATACACTATTTTAGGGAGTCCACTGATGAAAGTAAAGAAGCCTTCCTGAAGACCTGTCATAAACCCGATGGTGAACCCATTGAACTATCTTACCCTATTGACCCCAGCCAGTTCAATGAAGAAAATTAGTAGTGTATATCCCTGGCCAGTCAGTTCCTAGGTCTAGATACCGACGCATACATTTCCCCTGGTCTCCAACTTTCTCAGAGGCATGGAAGTTCCCCAGGGGCAAGCAATAAACTATGATCCTCACTAGGTGATCTCCAAGAGGAGAACAACTCACAAATGCTTGCCCTTTGAGCAAATGGAGGTTCCTGGGCTCAGAGAAAAGGAGAATTGGGATGATTTCCCTAATCCTGCCCCAATGGATACCAGTGCCGAGTAGGACACTAGCTCACAGCTACCAGGAGTAGTTTCTCCCCAAAAGGAGTTGGATACAATAGTTACGATTGCAAGGGGATACTTATCCTTGGTCAGCTATTCGGCAAGTTCAATAAAAAGGGGGAGTCCAGAGCCTATGGACACTGAAGAAGTGGACATTGCCAGCATGCCCAAGAAACAAAAAGTGGAACCTCGACAGCAATTGGTGCAGGCTAAAAAGGGACAGGCAAAGAAGAATAATTTAGTAAAGGTACAGCAACAGGCGAAGCCCGAGGTGGCCAAATTGAAAATGCAAGAGTATGTATTCGACGGACAAACTCTGAACGAACATGCATCCAAAGAGGAATGGATGAGTTCTTACTAAGAAAGGGATGAAAAGACCTTTGAGGAGACATCAGAACTATATCACGAAGCCTCGCGATTGCCTCAGCCCAATGTGGCACTAAAAACTGTAAGGGATCATACCACTGATACCCTTAGATTAGCCTTGGCAGTGGGGCACAAGGTGTCTGAGGTCAATGTAAGCCTCTCAAAGGTTCCCACTTCCAAAATTATACACCTGAACAAAGAGACCAGAGATATACTGAATACCAGACTGCTTAAATCTACCATACAATTGTCCAAGTCGGAGGATAGTAGAGTGAAAACTTTGAATCTTTTAAGAAAGTTGAGAGTGGAGATTAAAGAACTAAAAGCCCAAATCAACAACTTACGAAAAGAATCTATACAGATGGAGGGATCTATGCAGAAAAGAAGTTTGGTCCAGAAAATGCTCAATGATAGAGATAAAGAGATACTGACTTTGAAAAAGAAATTAAGAATCCTCGGCACCTAGCTCACTCAAGTGGATGAACTGGATGACTTCGAAAGGGAGAAAGAGGCATTGAATTCCAAGCTTACTGATTGCAGGGCTAAGATACTAAATCTTGAAGAAAAGGGGAGGCAACGAGAAGCATATATCCAACTGCTGAGGAATAGCGAAGCAGAGTTAAAAGCTAGACTAGCAACGAAGGAAAGTGAGCTTCAGAGCAGGAACATAAAGAAGGCAATTCAGTCCATAGGTAAGGTTGGAGAATTAGACACCAGCTCCCTCTCCAAAGCAATGTCCTAGATAGGCCTAAAAGATACTGAGCTCATTAAAATGAAACAACAGGTTGAAGAATTGGATAAGGAAAGAATCAAAGAGAAACAGGGTAGAGGAAGGGCCAAAGAGAAGTGCTGAGAACTGACTCAACAAAATGATAAGTTTATCCAACAAGTGATAGGCAAACTTGCCTTGCAAGGCACGAGGCATCAGATATAGGACCAGATCATCATAGAAACTGACAAGTTCTGACAATATCTCGATGTTATTGAATATCTGAAAATTGCTATGAGAGAAGCTAGGAAACAAGTCTAGGTAGTAACGGCTGAAGTGAACAAAAATCCTTTGGAGACTGCAAAGAGTGTCGTAACCTTCCTGAGCTCCTTGTCAGATGAGGCCACTAATAGATACGGTCTTCAAAATAGGGTCATTGTTGTCTCTGAAGCCAGAAAGGTAATAGCCAAACATAGGATGATGGAGACAGTACAGGCCAAAATAGAAGTTACTGAGCACAAAGTCCGAGAGGTCGTCAAGCTGTTTAGACCATTGATGAACAGGGGGTTCCCTTTTTTCTAGGAATAAATGGGTCCTTTAATGTCTCAGAAGGAGTATAAGGAATACCTAGTGCACTGCCGATTGGGTCACAACAAATTTGGAGATATGCAACAAGCATTGTCGGGGAAGGTCATTTTTGACAAATTGGCCAATGATTTAGAGTTATGGTTTGAATTTAGAGCCACATGCTCCAAGGTCCCTAGGGCCTCATACCCGGAAGCAATGGACCTCAAGGCGCAAGCTTATGACATGGTTGCTATGCCCCTACCTGGTCCCGATGCATGGAGAATCATCCGCCAATAGGGGTCAACCAAACTCAAAGCACACCAGTAGAAGTAACGATGATAATACACAAGAGATTTTCCAAGTGTTGCACGCCCGCCCTAATGGACGTTTTTCTCAAAGGGGTCTATACAGTCATCATCTGCTTGATGGGAGTAGGGGATACTCTCTTGCCTTTTTCTTCCTGCGTCTGACATTTCATACAAGCCGTATCCAATATGCCACCTAAGAGGCTGTTGGAATGATGTCCTTTTGTTGTAATGAATTTTGATTCCCAGATGTTGGTCTGAGGAATCTTACTACTACAAATATACCTATTGAAGAAGGAGAATGGGTTGAAACCATTGTCATTTTGTTGTGTGTGTTTTTCAATAGAATTTTAATATAATTGCAGAGCCGAGATCGACGTTTTACATATATGGATTCATGTGTCATTCACACTTACAGTATGTTATTTCCTTTCTTATGTGAATGTTATTCCAGTTTTCCTTTCCTTTTTTTTTTCTTTCATATCTGAGTCTTAGGGTATAATAGCTCGGAATTCATACTTGCTATGCTCCGTCTATTGTTTCAGGTATTCACCAAAGTTTCTTCTAAAGTTAATATAGAATTCATTTCTTATAATGCTCTGTGTTGATGGTCTGTTCATGTTCCTCCTGTCCACCAGAAAATTATAAATCGACTGTGATCGAATGGGTACCTTTCCCCTGTGTTTAAATCATTTGCATTTAAGTTCTGATTATTTTTGTTGTGTATCTTGACTCGATCGGCAAATGGTGCTGTGTTTTGTTTCAACCAAATTTACAAATAATTTATAGTTTCATGTGTATATATATCTGGCATTGTTAACATTTGGCGAGAGATCCCTCTCGAAAGAGCAAAAGGCCAGTTCTCTCTTCGAAAGCGGTTTTGATGTTACCTGGGAGTGAGCCTTCCACAACCTTTGGTTCAATTCTAGTGCTAAACAGATACACTGAATACGAGACTCAAAAGTATAACTTGAGTACAAACAGATACTTAAATATTCCAATTCTACATTATCTGGGTTTGTAAATACAAGAATATGAAGCTCATAGCAATTCCTAGAATGAAACCTCAAGTTCAAAAAAGAGGTATGGAAGTACACTAGATAAGAAATTGCCAGCAGCTTTTCACTGTCACAATGATTGAAAATAACAATAACTAAAATAGCACTTGATAAAAACTTAATGAGGCAAGAACATGCCATATAAAGAGATAGACATTATTTACAATTCCATATCATCACTTTGCACTTTTAAATTTTTTTCCAGTATTCACAGATCTCATAGACAATTTCATAGGTCTCCTAGACCATTTTTTACCTTGGTGGGGGTAAGAATTATTACATTATAGGAAAGTACTTACAAAATAAGAAGATATCCTGAATGAGGAGAAAAGAAACCACCACCCAAAGATATCTTATTCCTTCTGTATGTACCAAAAAATTGAGATAGAACATGGCAGATACCACTCAATGTAAACATCCTTGATTGTTGGGAAGATGGTAGAAATCCCACGATGCGGGACTACCTTGCCTGATGTTGATTTCACATCGTCTTGATACACTTATCTGACCATGTATGTGCATTGTATCTAAATAACTCAATCCATAGATTAAGAATTCATTCCATCCAAATATTGCTATAACCACTATGGCGATCCAATAGCATGCCAACCACCTTGGAATGACATCGTCCTATTTTCCATCAATGTAGAACTGGTCCAGGTGATAGATAAGAATGGGGGCAACAAATCATTGAATAAGGGTGTAGAATGAATAAAACTTACGGAGATAAAATTTTATAAATCAGGGCAACTTGTGAGGATTCTAGCCTGGCAATTCTAGCAAGAGTCCAGGCATTTTGACAGGCATTGGTAATTTTCACTAAAAAGAGGAGAGACATAACAGTTAAATCCTTGTGACTGACAAAGTAGTGGCAAGATTCCATTACAAATAATGCGGCTAGATGATGTGCTATGAAGACAAAATCATGAGGAAAGAAGACCAGGTAATGCATAGAGTCGACTAAGAAATAAGCAATGCTGAATTCCATAACTGCATTTTCTAAAGGGGTGTTTTGCATTTTCTGTGTTTTCCAAAGATGCATTTGTATATTCTAAACCAAACTTTGTCTTTTCTGAACATGAAGTATTTCCAACAAATAATGTGGTTTGCACATAGCCACCCTCATTTTCATGCAAAGTTTAATCTCTACCATCATCATGAGATATCTCCTCTTCCACGGTGATATTACCACTGCTTCGAGATAAATTAATTTTTCCATGCAAGCCATGAAGAGAACTCTATTCAAAGTCTTCATCTTCAGAGTCGGGAATTATGATTACTGGTCCACTTAATTCTTTTGTACTCTCAAATTGAAGCACATGAGGGGTATTGCAATTAGTACCAATACCACAATCAGCAGGACCAGAAATACTAATATCTTGTAATTGGGAATCTGCAGTAGAGAGAGACAACATAAATATTTAAAATATTTGAAGCATGTAAGAAGTGGTTTTGAATATTAAACATTTGGTTCGAGTCCTTCTGATTTTTAAATAGATTCAATCCATTGGTTCAGTACACAAATGGAACTAAGTGGAGATTTTCCATGTGAGAATTGCAAATGTGAAGACACTGTGCATGATAAGGATGGTACAAATTGCAAAATTACATATGAAGTTAGGGAATCTAGAGGATGCAGTCACTATAATAGCTATCTATATAGAAGAGACAGTGAGAAACTTCAAAAACACAAGTAGGTATGATTTATAGGGTTCATAGAGATGAGGAAAGAACTGATTGTCAAATACTAACTAGGAGTTATATGGATTGTAGGGAGGATGAGAGGAGAATTGGTTGCAAAAGGTTAGGCTCCATGAGTCATAGATGTGAAAAAAGGAGTGAATGTCACAAGGAAATTAAAAATGATTATTACCCCAAAGGAAGGAGCAGGTATAGAGAAGAAATCTCAGATCTAGTCAATTTCAGGAGACATAGAAGCAAACAAAGAACCAAACTTGGATGTCAAGAATATAGAAAAATGCATGGGGGATCCAACTGTAGATGCAAAGAACCCTGTCTTGAAACAAGAGCAAGATGCACAAGTTAGAATAGAATCTAGATGTATTCCATTTGTTACTTTCCATTTTATCTGAGAGTTGTGATCATAGAAGCTTTTGTTATCATTTGTTCCATATTTGTTAAGTCTTGTTGGTATGGTTTATGTGGTAAACATCTATGATGTGCCCATGCTGTCATTCATTCCCTTAGTATTATAGAGGCTGTGTGTTATTGTAAGTTCATGGTGCTATGCTTTTCATAGGTTGGACATGGATCTCGAGGTGATGTCACTATTTTTCCCACACTTATTGTTAACAACAAACAATATAGAGGTTGAAATCCTTTCTTATTATACATTCTATCTTTTACAAATGCAAGAATAAAATGCGAAAAACTAACATCCTTCTAAATCTAATTGCAGGAAAATTTGACAAGGGGGCTATCTTGAAGGCATTTGTGTAGGATTTCAGGAAACTATTGAGCCAACTGTTTGCTTGAGTGAAGGTGATTTTCTTTATGGGTGGATGAATTCTAGTTGCATAGCTATATATGTTTAATTTTTCAGGAATAAGGCATTTTAAAATCCATTATTAAATGCATGGAAGTAACTTTTTTTGTTTCCCAAACCAGATATGGAAACAAATGAATGTTTTAAAAATAATGGTGGTTGCTGGAAAGATAAGAAGGCAAACATAACTGCCTGCAAGGTATACTAGATGCTTGAACCAAAGGATATGAATATGTTGTGTTTCTGTGTCAGGACTCACCTGAAAAATTTAATTGTAGCATTATGAATATGAATTGTTTGCTATTTTTGGCAGGATACTTTTCGGGGTAGGGTTTGTGAGTGCCCTTTGGTTGAAGGTGTTCAATTTATGGGACATGGTTATTCTAACTATGAAGGTAAAGCTGATCTCTTTTAAATTTCAGTTGTTTCATTATTGGTTCATAGTAGAAAATTCACAACTCACTTTTTCTTCTTTGTGTTGTTTCATCGTGATGATTTTTGAAGTTCTGGTTTTCCTTATTCAATATCTTTTTATCATTGATTTACTATTTGATGGTATTAGTTCTTGCATACATGTTTTTTCTGAAATGGAATGTTGATAATAACAATCCACATGATTTTCAATGATGTCAGTTCATATGGTTTCTTTTGATTTTAAATTTATACAATTTGATTTTATTGAGACTTACAAGTTGTTCCATACAAAATTCATATTACATTCATCACACTAGATGTGTGTGTGTGTGTGTGTGAAAGAAAGACTGAGATAGACTAGTGGGAAAAAGTAGCCAATGGGATAGAGAGAGACACAATGATTTGAACTCGTTGTGAAGGTGCAGGTGGACTAGGGCGCCATGCACTCTTACATGTTAATATAGATAACAATTTAAAAATTAATCAAGTAGCAATATAAAAATTAAATTACAATATACCAAAATCAGTCTAAAATTCTTGACACTAAGTCTCAAATTAAGAGATCAAAAGTCATCCAACTCTCAAGATCCTATTGAGACAATATTCTTTAGCAGACTAAATTCTATATTGTTGGGTGTGACATGAAGTATGCATGAAGAAGTTGGTAATGCATTGTTACATCCTAACAATGCCTCCCTGATTTTGTATCAAGTTTTAATCATGCCTCTACTGAGGTTTACAAGGGTGCCTCTATTAAGGTTTACAAAGGTGGAAAATATCAACAAATGTGTTCAAAATCAATGGGGGGACTCAGAAATTGGTCAATACAATGCTGAAAGTGAATTGTTTGCTTGCTTTACAATAGTCCTATAAAACATGAGTACCAGTAATTTCTTTACATAAGAGATTCTAACAAACTCAATTACATACCTAACCTTACAGCTATAAAAATATTTGGGTGTGAGTAGGCATCAAATAATGGATCTTAGGACCAATATCTTGAAATGGAGGGAAAAGTGCTGCCATTTGTGAGTGGCAAGGGCAGTGTATTGCTTATGAATCCTAGATCTTAGAAGGTTAGATATGCAAATCCTCTTGTTTTGGAAGATTGAAAGCTATAACCTTTGTTTTCTTAATATTGGCTGTCAATTTTTTATTAGTACAAAAGTAATGAAGGGAGCCTAGTTGCTTCTGCAACTACAAGCTCTCAATTCTATGATGTAGAATCCCCAAATCATCAACATATAGGAAACTATGAATAATTATATTAAGAAGGAAACAACCATAGTTTCGTCCTATATTGGCTTGACCATAATCCTCTTGCCAAATTGGGTATAAGCTAAATCAAAGATGGGAGATGGGACACCTGTGTTTTTGTCTAGTAGTGCTGAAAATGATATCCATGAGCCTTCTTGTTTTGTGAATCTACACCATTAGTTGTGTAGAGTGACACGAGAAATACACTAGTTCTAGCAAAATGTTGTATCGAAGTTTGCAAGAAAATGCATAAATGCAAAATAGGCAGTCTAGCAAAAATATGCCTGTTAAATATGTGTTATTGACACATCATGCAATATGTAGGGTTCAATTCGAATTTACGATAGGGAAACATCACTCATCATTAATACATTCAGTTATTTGTTTATCTGTAATATTTTATTGTTTCTCAGGTAGTTGTTTATCTGTAATATTTTGTTGTTTTCCTTTCCATTTATGCACATTTTCCTTTATTAAGAATGAACCTGTAAATTTGACATTGCGACAGGTTGGAAAGGGATGATATGTTGAACTAAATAGATTGATTTGTTTGAGGGTAAATTAGCCCTGTGGAAATGAAGAACAGGTTCTCAGTAGAGATATGTATAGACTTGGAAAACTCCTTGACTTTTTCATAATGTTGTCATTCTACTTCACTACTATTGGATTTTATGTTTGTATGATGGTTAGTAATGAGTTATTTTCTGTAACATGTTACTTTTCCAAGTGTTTATGTTTTCATGAGGAAGGTATATGAAGAAGTAATTCTAATTAGTAAACCAATTGGTAATGGAACATATTAATTGTTTGTTGTACCACTTTGAAAATTTGATTTGATTTGTACAAAAGAATGTGATAATTGTTATTGCATTTCTTTGGAAAATTGTCTCAAAACAAGTTTTGGGTTCATATTAGGCCAAGAATATGCCAAGTTCATGGCTTTTCTTGCTCAAAGAAATTCATTCATAAGTTTTGATCTTGGGCCTTAATGACCATGTGTTTTCTTGTATGAGAAAGATATTTTCATGGGGTAAAATCATTGCCATAATTTTTGTAAGTAAACCATTAAGAAATTGATTTCATGGGGAGAAATCGTAGCGCATAATTCCTACAATACAACCCAGCAAGCAAGTGATCTCAAGGAGGAAGAAACTTTGCCTATATTGATTAAGAATGTAGCCTCCCATGCAACCAATCAATGTGTTTGAAGAAATGCTTCAACCAACCAACACATTATTGTAAAATGTTTTAGGCATAAAATACAATCGTGTGTTTGCCTTGTGAATGGTGCATTTCCTTTGCCAACATAACTTTGGGTGGGAAATGGTTGTGGGGTTAATTCAAGACTTTTTTGGGCATGGAATCTCTTGACCTTGGATGCACTTACCTTTCTTCCTATAGATAATTGTGACATCAATCCTTTTATATGAGAAAATCACTCCCCACAAATACTTCATAACATTGATGGCTATGATATTATGAAAACGTTTTTGGTTGTGAGATGAAATCAATCTTATTCTTTGAAGTATTTCTTCTACATTTTTTTGTTATATATGTTGGATTTGAAAATATTCATGTTAGTATCATTTGATTTTAAGAAATCTTACTTAGAGTGGCACTCAAATAGCAAAAGCATGCCAATATTTTCTGTGAGTATTCTTATATGATTTTTGTATATGTTGGATTTTGGTTGAAATACATTGTTGGGGATAGATTGGAAGTTTAAAAACTTATCATTGCATGGAGAGTAGCTATAACATTGTAATTAAATTTTTTACTCAAGGGAGAGATTGGATTGTCGAACACACTGATGCTTAGATTGGTTATCATTGAAAATATTTGTTTGTGTAGAATGTGTTGAATTAACTTACAAAATAACGATTATCAAGTTACCATAGATACATAATGGCTTACATTGTAATAGTCCTTCAAGTATTTCAAATGCATTTATTAAGTGCACAAATGAGTTGAAGAACTCATACAGGGTAAGCTATTATGGATCTATAGTAACTTGATAATCATTACTTTATATGCTTGAATGATGCAAAATTTGTTTGAATATAATCATTATCAAGCAATAACAACTTTTTAAAGGGTTCTAGCTCAATGGTAGAGCACCTACCTAATTATAGGTAGGAGTTTGGTGGTTCGATTCCTCTGTACCCTATCATAAATTTGTGATTATGAAAACGACTAAATTTGCATATATACGACTATTAGTAGCTAATTTCCTGTATCTTATAGCATGACTAATGTTTAGTTGTATTTAGCTTAGTCATTAATATGTTATCATCTAGTAGTTTATTTAGTCATATATTTGGTCATTAATTGTTGCAATCAGTTACTAAATCAGTGACTAAATCCATGACTAAATTAATGACTAAATCAATGACTAAATCATTAACTATCAATGAATAAATCATTAACTATCAATGACTAAATCATTGCCTATCAATGACTAAATCAATGACTAATAAGTCAAGCTATTAATGACTAAGTGAAATATGACTAGCTATACGATAGTGGAAATTAGCTACTATTAGTCGTCGACTCAAAAGTAGTCATTTATAGCCTGATTTTACTCATTTTTTTAGTCATTAATTTCTCATTTTGTACTAATGCATGCACCATATGTAGCAATTATTACCATTATACCCATCAGTGTCCTCGCTTGAATACTGTCCACCACTTACGCCAAAATGATAGTCAACGTGAACCCAATGTGTATTCTCCATCTCGGACAAACCCAACACCATTGGGTCCTCCACCTATGGTGCTCTAAAACCCCCTACCAATTCAAGGGTTAGTTGCAACCCAGCCCTTGGTACCAAAAAATCCCGTAACCACTTCTTCTGCTCAACCCATTGATCCTGGTGTCCATCACCTCATGACGTTATCATCTAATGTCAACCTCAAGACTCGATGAAACTAGTATGGTTCCACCACAGAAACTGTTGACCCATCTATGACATCTATCTCCACTACTCTTGGTATGTATTTTCTTTTTCCAAGACCCACTACAGATGGGACTTCCAAAGTATCGCGGTTCCCTTTGCATTGCATCATGAACACCGTCGCTACCAAAGATGCGATTAACTACCGTATTGTTGATAACGTGGCCCAGTCTCCCATGGCCATGTCCACTCTGGAAGTTCCCAAAACTTTTCCTTCACAACGTAAAGAGTTATTATCCATGTTAGGTGTTGTCGATCCCTCTAATTTTAGGTTGATCACTTTCAAACTAGATAAGGTAGAATCCCAGATGCCATCATTTGGTTCTTTCCAAGTTTGGTTCATGATTCGGAATTTGGTCATTCATAGATGCATAATTAATGAGGGGGAATCCACCTATGTTGTGTCAAGATTTTTTTGGTAGAAAATTGGATCCCCAACCCTCCAACCTTCTTCCACCTCCCTTCATGCCTATGATAGTCGTGTTGCTCAAACCCAGGGCATCCTCACGAACCTCCCTATTGATTTAGTTGACAAAATAGTGTTGATTGACATTGATTTTTTCAATTCCCAACTCAATTAAAACCTTCTCCTATGACGTAGTTATATGTATGCAATGAGAGTCGTTGCATCTACTGTATTTTGACTCTTGATGTTCCCTCATCATGGGAAGATTGTGAACATCCACCAACTAACATACTATGATCCAAAGGTATCAGCCACAATGTAACACATCATTCCCACTATCGACACTACCATCAACATCATGTCTATACCATCCCTGTCTACCATTGGCCCAAGATTGTTTTCCATCACTCCCATGACGAGCACCTTTTTGTCCTTAACACCTCCTCCTTTGCTGACTGATATATTGGATTTGTTCACTATCACATCCAGTAGTGTTCCAACCTCCTCGCAACCTCAATCAAAACCCGAACCATAGTCCACTAGGAATTATTGGGGTTCTATTCCTGTCCACATGATTCCCTTCCTTTTTCCACAATCCAACATCGTGAGTAATCCCATCATGGATACTCTCAACTTGCCTAGTTTAACTTTGGGTTTTCCTGTGTGGTACCTCGATCCACCTAACCCACCCCCAAATCCATAATTTTTTTCGACTCTCGTCAAACCTATGGAGACAATATCATACCCACCTCCTGATACACCAAAGACTACTGTTGTCTCTATTCCTGACCCTCCTATAAAGGAGAATGCTGGCGGCAAGGTGCCCGAAGCAACGACAAAACCTCGTCCTTATCCTACATGTGCTTTGTGCAATTTCCAAGGACACACAATAAAAATTGGTCCTATTTTTCCTATCCTTTGCACGCACATGAGATCTGTAGATGAGACTAATGACATCCAAGTTGTCAATGTTCCAGATTTATCCAAGTTGTCACCCATGTGCAATTTGTGGCCAATATCATCATTATTCACACCATTTCCCAAACTGGATTGAGTACCGATCGCTCCTTAGTTACCTTCGCACGTATTCTCGCATGTCTAACATTACCATCCTTGAGGAGATCCATGCTTTGGTTTCTTCCTCGGACATAACCAATACCATCTACACAATACCTCAGTTGTGTACTATCCATTTGATCTGTCCGCACACTAATTTCACATGATGAGGAGATTCTTGAAGCTCTTTCGAATCCCAAGTATCCTTGGGATGATATGTACCAACGCTCATTTTTCATCCTTGATGAACCTTCTTCATCGTTAGACCAATACTCGGTCGGAGCGAAAGATTTCATCCATGGAAAGGTAGATTGGTTCAAGAACTCCATTCTGGCACTAGATGCCTTTGACCAAGGTAACATAGATAACATTTCTCCAACCATCAAGATCAATATATAAACCACACACAAGGTAGTTGAAGATATTACAATCAGAGCATCTTGCTCCCCTGAAGAGGTCACTTCATACAAAGCACATTTTTAGTAGTTTTGTGATATTTTCTCTTGGTCCTATACCAATATTCCTGAGCTTGATCCATTTATTGTCAAACATCATATTGACAGATGGTATGAGGTTATTTCCCATTCACCAAAATAAATGACACATTCACCCATCAAAGGCTCCCGCTGTCAAAGCTGATATCCATAAACTGCGTAAATCAGGTTTCATATACCCTATTGCATATATCAATTGGGTTTCCAATCCTATTCCCATCAACAAAAAATAGGGTGCCATGTCCCAAAGACAACTTCCCCACTCTTTTCATTGACTGAATGATTGATACCCGTGTCGACCATGGAGTATTTTCTTTCATGGATGGTTTTTTCGGTTGTAATCAAATTCAAATCCGGAAAGAGGATACAAAACCACTTTCACTACCCCCTGGGGCACATTTGCATATTGTGTTATGTTGTTCGGCCTTAAAAATGTTGGAGCCACTTTTCAATGGGCCATGACCTTTTTCTTCCATCGCCTCATTCATATTATCTTGATCTATCTAGATGACCTCATGGCTTGATCTTGGAAGCATTCTTAGCATTTGGATGACTTATGGCATGTCTTCCTATGATGTCTCAAGACAACGTCCACTTGAGCCCCCTCAAGTGTGTGTTTTATGTCCTATATGGTCACTTACTAGGATTCATTGTGTCTCACAAATCGATGGTTGTGGATCCTCTTGAGGTTCAAGCCATACTGAATCTTCCCCCACCATGTACTCTGCGCTAATTGCAGAGCCTTTAAGACAAGCCCAACTTCCTTCATCATTTTATTCCAGACTATGTGACAAAATTCCATGGGTTCATATGTGTCCTCCATACCAATATCCATTTTGTATGGGATGAGAATGCGTAAGGCGCTTTTGACGTATTGAAACTAGCTCTGAATTTGGCTCCGTTATTTTCTCCTCCCAACTTTGCCAAGGATTTTTTCCTCTATGTGTCAGTATATGAAAATGATATCGCTGGAGTCTTGGTCTAAGAAGACGATGCTTGTCAAGAAAACACGTTATATTATGTAATTCAAAATCTTTTTGTTCCCCCTTTACGTTACTCCCACAAAGAGAAGATGGCCCTCATTGTCATGTTTTCAGTATAGAATCTACGCCACTACATCCTCTTGAGAAAAAATCGAGTAATGGCCAATTTGAACCCCATGTGTTATTTCTTGAGTCATCACCTTGTTTAAGGTCATGCTTCCAAGTGGATTGTCATTCTCCAAGAGTATGATCTGGAATTCATTCCCCAAAAAAGAACAAACTATTTGGAATTATCTTCCTTGATGGAAGACCTCCCATTGCCATCTACCTCACCACTATCACTATCAATATTCCTGACGAATTTTTATTTGTCATATCTACAAAAGACCCATGGTATGGGGGAATTCTCCTGTATTTGTGCACATAGAAATTCAGGCCCCATATAAGCCTCGAATACTGTCATCGCATCTAGAACCAAGCTACCTTATACCTCCTCATTAGTGATGTCTTGTAACACTATGTTGTGGACACCATATTACGTCATCTCCTCACCCATGATGAAACCAAAATAGTGCTAAATCACTGTCATAGTGGAGCCTTTGGTGGCCATGTCTCTGGTTTGGTCACCACCCAAAATATACTCTCTACTGGTTATTTTGGTACCACCATATTTACTGATTGCATCCATGGAGTTAAACACTGTCGCAATTGCCAACTCTTTAGTCCAAAAGAAATACCTCACATGCTGCAACATCCTGTTGTCACAGCTAATCCCTTGTGCAAATGGGAAATTGAGTTCATGACCTATAATCCTTTTTCGGTAGATGGTCATAAATACATTATTGTGACCATTGATTATTTCACTAAATGGGCCAAGGCCATGCCTACGTTCAACTGTAAGGTTGATACTCTGGCATGGTTCTTTTTCAACCATATCATCACTCATTTCGGTGTCCCCCAACAGTTAGTATTAGACCACAGTTCTCATTTTGAGGATGCTGTTTGGATAGAGCTGTCATCCATGTTGAATTTTGAATACTAGTATTCCTCCACTTATTACCCTCAGGTCAATGGCCAAGTTGAGGCTATGAACAAGATCCAATGGATGGTAGATAAACACAAGTCCAAGTGGCACCACTTTCTCTTTTCTACCATCTAGTCATGTCGGACATCAACAAAAACCACCAACGATTTTACCCCATTTCACATAGTCCATGCCATGGAATCGGTTCTTCCCATTGAATGCCATATTTTATTGATCCTCCTTGTCGTCAAAATTCTACCTGATACATCATCGTTAGAACAATGCCTACTTATGCTTGAACAAACTAATGAGGACCCTCATGCTTCCCTCCAAATTATTGAAGTCGCCAATACTTGGTCGAAGTCCCATTATGTGTTGATGTATTTGTAACTATGGAATGTATTCACTTGTATATCTTATATTGTACCCCGATGTTCCTATCGGGAGAATCATTTGTATTTCATTCTACCTCGATGTTCCTATCAGGAGAGTCATTAATATAATAAATTCATGTAAATTCAATGAGGTTAACCCTTCATTGTAAGTCGGGGAAATTGTCCTCACAATTGAATTGAGGTTAACCCTCCTTGTTGATTAGGGGGGAAAAGTCCCCACAGTTGTGGAGCACTAGGGTTATTAGAATCTCCTAGAGAAATCGACCCTGGTAAGTAATTATTAAGTAAGGGTGAATTGTTGGAGTGGAAATAAAGTGAATGAAAGAATATAAGTAGAAGTGAGTCTCTCCTCATTTCTACACAGATATTCACTCACTCAACTAAGGCACATGAGTGAGAGAGGAAGTGTTGGCACAAGTGAGAGAGATCAGTTGTAGAAGATCATCTTTGTGTTTTTGGGTTTTACTTTTTTTATTGGTTCTCATTCTATCTCTGAGGAAGTTGCGGGGTTTTATCCTTTATGGTTTCCCCAAGTAAAATTTCTTGTGTCTATTGTCTATTGTGATTTATTCTTATGCATGTTATTCTCTTAGTTAAGATCCTAAGATCATATTGCTTAATGATAAAATTCTAACATGGTTTTAGAGCTAACCTGAGAAGAAGACATTGTTCAGTTACAGAAGCTATGGATTCTTACTTTTGGGTATCTCTCCACAATCCATAAAAAAAAGGATACTAGGATAACTCTCCATTGAAGGGCGCATCTTTCTATCGAAGCAGAATTTGACTACAGGCATTTTCAGTTTTTGCTGCAGAAAATTAGGGATTTTTATAGAAGAGGAATTTTTTAGTGATCCTGGAATATGATTACTCTCCTCATCAAAATTTAATTTTATAGACCTAGGTCGATATTTTTGGTTGGGTAAAACTATGGAAAAGTCAAAACCCTAGTTTGACCCCAGGCCTGAAAAAACCCTAAAATACTAAAACAGGTAGTTTTGGTAGATTCGATATATATCATGATTGAAGAAGACGTAGGGGCTGAAATTGTGATATGCTGAATATAAAATCCTGGTGTTCATTGTGTAAAAATTTCAGCCTTCGATTCTCTATATTCTGGGAGAAATGTTTCCTCCAAATCATGGTTCCATCTTCTTCCAGGATTCATCTCTAAACAAGACACTTAGGGAGAATTGCTATATCTCGGGATACAAAGGTCCAAATGAAATTTTGGAATATGTTACAAATAGGGGAAGGAATATAATTTCTTTGGTAAAATTTTTAGACCCTGATGATGAAACAGAGACATGTGGTAGTCCATACATGTTCGCTATGCTGAACAGTCCTGAAATAAGTCACCTTGGGAAAACTCTCATACTTCCCAAATGGTGAAACCAATTCTGGTCAAACCTATGGTGTGGGAAATTGGATAGACGAGTTCCCATTAGTGTGAAATTTCAAACATAGAGGAGTATTACTTTTAGAGATACCACAGAAACAGTATCAAGCATTTCTGCTGAAGAAATTGGTAAACTAGGGTTCCTGTTCCGAGAGCTTCCCTCCATTGTTTTCAGAAAAGGAGTGCATTGGCTAGCTTGTCTTGAAGAGTTATATCTTTCTATCCAATCAGATATAAAAGATTCCAAGTTTTTAAAATTAGGGTTTCTCTAAAAAACCCTAGATCATCCAGCTTCGGAACCAGGACAGACACCTCAAATTGGTAAGATCTATCTTTTTCTATTTACATTTGAGTTTCTTATTTCTAAATGACTAATCACATGAGCTTGATGAAAAGCTTGGTGAAGCTGACAACTTCCAATCACGGAAGTATAGTATCTCACTATTTCTTGAAGAAAATGAATTGGAAACCTACATAAGTGGAGACGTTCCAGTTCCCGAGGGAGATGAGGCTAAAAGCCTTACATAAGAAGAAGTTGGCCAAGGCCAAGAAGATCATTGTTTATTCAATCATGGATCACCTTATACCACAAGTGTCTTCCCTAAAGCCACCAAAAGAGATGTTTGATTCCTTAACCAATATATTTGAAGGGAAGAACATAAATCAGAAGATGACTTTGAGAAAACCATTGAAGAATGTGAAGATGTAGAATGCAGAGACCATGCAGTCATACTTTACAAGGGTCTCTCAAATCAAAGAACAACTTGAATCAGTAGAAGAAGAAGTGGAGAATGTAGAAGTTGTGATAACCAACTTGAATGACCTCCTAGGATCATGGGATTCATTCATTCGAGGAATGTGTGCCAGAAGGAAGTGATCACTTTCAGAATACTCTGGAAAGAGTGCACACAAGATGAAGCTTGGACCATAATAAGAGAAGAGAATATTGGAGCAACTGAAGATCAAGCTCTCACCATCCAAAGAAGATACATCAAGCAATTAGGAATACGAAGGACTCAAATCTTGAAGAACCTCTTTGTGGAAATTGAACCCAGGTGATAGATCAATTACACTCACAAAATTACTAATCAAACATGCAAATTTACACACACAGGAGACTGAAATTGGAGCATAACACTAATCTGTATTGAATAAGTGTACAATAGCCAACCTTGTGAAGTAATTGGCTACTGCAATAAATAATTACATGAGAGATTCAAATGCATAAGGATTCCATTCGAAATAGTCAAAAGCAAGCTTACTAAATCTATGATGGCCTCCTATTTTGCTTGTTTAGCACTATATTTTCTAGTTCAAAGTTCCATGAAATTGAGTAATATTCAGCTTTATCTAGTTATGTTTTGT
The DNA here is from genome assembly GCA_001517045.1 of Pseudotsuga menziesii. NCBI lineage: Eukaryota > Viridiplantae > Streptophyta > Pinopsida > Pinales > Pinaceae > Pseudotsuga > Pseudotsuga menziesii. The sequence goes on from LPNX010197264.1 coordinate 84,729, forward strand.
GCTTGGATATGCCTTTTCAAGAGCTACATTGCAAGGTGCTTTAGCAGGTGACTTTTTTTATATTTTTCATTGTTTATTTATCATTTTGTTTGGTTTTAATTCATACAATAAAACTTTAGTTTTTATTTAAAAGAGTGGTCAATTAATAAGTCTTCGTTGTTCATGCAGTGGTCTTTTGGTTGTTTGACCCAACGCTTGTCTCGGCGCTTAAATAATATATGTTGACTGAAGAAGATATTTGGGGGATTTTATTGCCAAAGATGATGTCTCATTTGATTTCAAATCGCTTCCAGGATGCATGTGAAGTTACCCATTGTTGTTTTGTAGCTGTCATTTGCTCAAGGAATCGTTGCCCTCAATCTTCAGCAATCTATGGATTCCAAGAAGTTCGAATCCAATATTTTGGTTCATGTATGCATTATTGATCGAGATAGGTGTAAATTTGTTAGGATGAGGTTGATCCTTGCTCCAAGGTCGATTCATTTTGTGTTTCAAGTATAAAATGTGACTTTGAAACCCTAAGTAAAAAAAAGAGAAAAGATATTGTAAACTCTGCTTTTCATTAATAGATCAACAGCTGCGTTTATCTTCTTAAGGTTTTAATTTCAGACTTGTAGGCATTGAAGCAGGGCCCACCTTCAACTCTGATCATCTGTGTATATCATTGTTTTATTTTGCTGTAAGTGAAGTTATATTGTATATTTTGATACTGTTTTTATGAATGTATGATGATGGTTTTTAATAACTTGTGATTTGGGAATGAGATTCACACTTACATTAAACTATTTGATGTCATTACAATATGTGTGATGAGTTTGATTGTATTTAGTTTGGCCTGTAGGTTCAATTTAGCAGAGTAGTGAGAGTTGGAATTGAATTTCAGACTTCTTTTACTTCCAGCGTGATACTGAATATTGGATGGTTACAATCCTTGTTTAGAATCCTTTTAGGTTATAGAGTTTACAAGACTGTGGAGTATTTTAAAGGGTTGTATTTAAGGAATTTGAAAAAACTTGTAGTATTTATTGAATTCACAGAGGTTTTAGAGATTTTAGTTTATAGAGTTTCTAGGGTTTTCTAGATAGCATTTCAAATTGGCTATATAAGGATTGGAGTTATGTTTTTGTTTATTTTATGATATTGAATGAAATTAAGAAAATCACAATTCATTAATAGGTGACAACATTGTTTCCCAGGGTTTGAAAATAAGTCTCGTAGGATAGGCAAATGAGAAGTGAAGGGTGTATTTTCTGAATAGTTCCAATATATTTATGTGAGCATAGAACACAAGTAGAGTGTATTTGTTGTTAGCAGAAAGACAAATTTCATTCTAGTAGTTGCTTGTGAATGGTAAGTGTTTGTATGAATTAGGGTTAAGAAGAGTTATCATGTTAGCATAAGACTCTTTAGAGTTGATGAGTGCAGTTTCGGATGTAATGATAAACAGGTATAAGACCGTTAGGATTGATCCAAAGTATTAATTTTGTAGGAAATCTTGAAAGTAGGGTTTCCTTTAATAATTTATTTACTTTCTTGGTTACTTGTTTTAAAGAATAGATCAATAATTAGCATATGTTGAAATTGCTGTAGATTTTATTGAATTTGATAGTTTTGTAGATTGTAAAATAGGGCTCAGCAAGCTGATTCCCTTTCCTTAGGTTAGACCTAATGACTCTTGGTGTTGATTGTTCAATAGAGTAGTAGTTCCATAGATTACATTCTGTTCTTTGTCTTTAAGCAAATTAAAATTACCCTAGGTATGAGCATTGAAACCACTTTGCCCTGCACATATGGTGTAGTGAATCAAATTTTACGTGTCCCGGTTGAAAATTAAATTAAGGTAAATTAAATAACAATAATTTTACCCAACAATCTAGTCAAATCCCCCATAGGTGCATAAAGCAGTTTCCAAATCTGCCTAGGAGCTCACGAATTGGAAAATTCAAGTAGGTAGGATAATAGGTGATGTAAATACAAATCATACATGATTTTATTAGGATAAAGAATGGAGGATGATGAGGGAAAAAAAACAAGTCAACTGCACCTAGTCTTACTTTCCCTTTTGCCATAAAACTCAGTAAAGCAGGCAATAAAGTAGAAAAAGCAGACATGCACTAGGGAGGATCTAAAATAAAGTAGATATGCTAAATATGGACTCCAATAGGTTTCCCAAGAACTCCATGACTCAGTCTTAGAAATTTTGACTTCTAGGACATGTGGAAGACAACTTGTATAGAGTGGAATATTGGAAACTAGTCAAATAAGACAAAAATGGATTAATTAATGTCTAAGGTAGCTAACTATGGTTTGATTATTCTAACATCCCCCTTAATCCTAACTTATGAGTAAATATTAGAAAACTATAGGGCCTATAAACAAGGCTTAGTCACCCTTTACTTACTGCATGTCCATTTAACCAAGGAAAGAGGCAAAAACCCAATGGGAAAATCCTCCCTTAAACATAGATAGTAAAAAAAAAATTGAAAATCTTGTCATCAATCATGCTTCACAACATGATCAGAAATCCCCAGCAATGATTTTACATTGCTGAATTTATTCTCACAAAAAACTTTGGTGAAGATGTCAGCTACTTGTTCTAAAGATGCACAAAAGAGTAGGTGAATGGTGCCATCATGCACAAGCTATCTGATGTAGTGCATATGGATCTCAATGTGTTTGGTTCTCTGTCTCTGAACTGGATCATTGTAGATTCAAATGGTGCTCTAATTATCACAATAGATAATATTTGATAACTCTGATTCGAAGCCACACTCACCAAGTAACCCCTGCAACCATAAACATTGAGTTGCTACATTTACAACTCCTATGTACTCTGCTTCTGTAGATGAGAGTGCAATGGCACTCTGTTTCTTGCTTGCCTAGATAATTGGTACTTTAGCAAGCATGAACACATATCTTGATGTTGACTTTTGATCTGTGTTTTCACCTGCCCAATCACTGTCAGTAAACCTAATCAAATTAAGATTAGATTTAGCTTTGTAGAAGATCCCATGAGTTCTTGTTCCCTGAACAAAGTTAAAGATCCTTTTGGATGCTCTCCAATGGATCTCATGAGGCTGAACCATGTATCTTGAAGCCACACTTACTGCATAATAAGGATCAGGTCGAGTGTGTGTAAGGTATAGAAAACACCCAATTAGTTGTCTATACAGTGTACTATCTACCATTGGAGAAGAACCTGCTTCTTCAAGCTTAACTCCTGAAAGGAAGGGAGTCTTGCTTGGCTTGCAATATTTCATGTTGAACTTGTTCAGAAAATCCAAAGCATACTTATACTGATGTAATTTTATTCCATGTTGGTATTGATCAATTTCGAGACCCAAAAATTGGCTCAACAACCCCAAATCAGTCATAGAAAATGCATGGTTCATTGCATCCTTCAAGAAGGCAATTTCTTTCTTTGAGCTTCTTGTAATCAGAAGGTCATCCACATACAATAAAATAATCATAAAATAACCATGAATCAGATTCAAATAAACATTTGGATCATACTTGCATCGAACAAAACTCAATGACAGCAGAAAGCCATCAATCTTGGCATACCAAGCCCTGGGGGCTTGCTTAAGCCCATACAATGATTTCTTTATCCTGCACACAAAAAATGGATTAGTAAAAAACCATTGAGGCTGCTGCATGTAAATTGATTTAGTACTATCTCCATTCATGAAAGCACACTTCCCATCCATGTGATGTACCTCCCACTACTTCGAGCTGCAATGGCTAAGGCTAGCCTGATGGAGTCCATCTTTGCCACTGGTGCAAAGGTCTCATTGTAGTCAATACCATGTACCTGTGAGTAGCCCTTGGATACCAATATTGCATTATATTTCAAAGGTGAACCATTAGAATAAAAATTAGTTTTGAAAACCCACTTACATTGAACTAGCTTCCTCCCTGGGGGAAGATCAACCAGCTCCCAAGTGTTGTTCTTTTGGAGTGAGCTGAATTCTTCTTTCATGGATGCTTGACATATTGGATCATGTGATGCATATTAATATTTATGTGGGTCTGATTCAACCATCAGATATCATTTCTCTGCAAAAAAATGGTCTTTCATGCTTAGGGCACTCTCAAACTGAGATCTAGTCCTTTTAGGATCACTAGGATTTCCAGCTAGTTCCCCAGCTGCATGAGTGGTATTTGCTGCCCATTTTGGTATTGTAGGTATATTAGGATATGTAATTAAGTCATAATTATAAGAAATATCAGAATCAGCAAACTCATTTGTCTCTTCACTTACATTCAATGGTTTTGGTGGTGAAGAAGACTCTCCAACTTCAACTGCTGCTAAAGGATTTTCTTGGAACTGAACACTCCTTTAAATGAAGGATTTGTTTGTGCTCAAATTGATAATATTATACCCTTTTGAATCTTCAGAGTACCCAACAAATAGACACTCTTGGATTTGGGGCTGCAAAGCCTTCCTCTTTTCTGTTGGAGTTCTAGCCCAAGCCCTTAAGCCAAAAATCCTGAAATGGGTCACATCTGGCTTGTGCCCACTCCATGCTTTGAAAGGAGTCATACCATCAAGATATTTATGAGGCACCCTATTCTGGATATAAGATGCACAATTTATAGCCTTGGCCCAAAACTTTAGTGGCAAAGTCTTAGCCTCCAACATACAGGTTTCCATCTCTTTCAGTGATCTGTTCTTTCTCTCAGCACCACCATTTTGTTGTGGTGTGTAAGCGATTGAATGCTACATATGAATACCTAAATATTCACAATATTGAATGAACTCAGACTTGACATACTCACCACCATTGTCAAATCTGAGGATCTTGAGTTTCCTCCTAGACTGGTTTTCAACCAAAGCCTTAAAGAATTTGAAGAGGCCAAAAAATTTGGACTTATGCTTCAGGAAGTAAACCCAACAGTACCTGGAAAAGTAATCTATGAAATTTAATGCATATTTGGCCTGACTCATTGACATATGAGGAAATGGACCAGAAACATCATTGTGTATCAACTCAAGAGGTGCAAAGGTTCTCTCATGACTAGCTCTCTCAAATTTATGCTCTAGGTGTTTTCCTAGGACACAACCTTGACAAACTCCCTTGGAAAACTTAATCTTTGGTAACCTTATGACCATTTATTTTTCAAATAGATCATAAAGATACTTATAGTTAATATGGCCAAATATTTCATTCCAAAGATTGCTTGCCTCGTTAGCATGAATCAGAAGAGCATAGGGGTTTGAGTAGGGTAGAAAATGTGAAAACCGGTATACCTTCCAAGTGTGATCTACAACTCATTTTGCAATGACTTTACCACTTGAGATATCCATGATCTCAACATCATCAGGGGAGAATATGACCTTCTTTGGAGACCCCGTGTGGGTCATCTGATACACTGACAAGAGGTTAGAGGCAAGACCTGGAACCTACAATACACTGCTGAACATACCATGGTTAAGATCAATCCTTCCTTTGCAAAAACTGTCAGTGAGAGAGTCATCCCCCAGCACTATTGGTGGAACTTTCGACATGCCAAGAGAGGAGAATTCCTCCTTGGTTGAAACCATATGTCTTGAAGCTCCAAAGTCTATGATGAAGCTAGGTGAGCTTGATGTGCCAGCAACTAATGCATGAACTCTCTCTCTATCTTCTGAATTTGATCCTCCTTCCCTCTTCTTTGAGCTATCAGGAAGGGAGATGTTATTCTTCTCCAGGAGTTGGGTCAACATGTCAATTTGATTCTTCATGCAGGAGCTTTCAGGTTGAAATCCCTTACTACAGTATGCACACTTGCTCATTTCTCCTTTGTTCTTCTTCTTTTGGAAGTTCTTCTTGGAGCCTTGGGGCTCCTCCTGAGACTTGTTCTTTTCTCTCTTCTACTCAGGTGTCTTATTAGCTTTCTTTTTTCCTTTTGAATCCACCCTTGAATCTCTAGCAACCAGAGCTTGGTCTTTGGAAGGTTTGATGGTGCCCATCATCACTAGTTTATCTTGTTCTTATGTGAGGGATTCCATGAAATCTACAAGCTTAGGCATATTCCAGGATCGAACTGTCCAATTGGTGGCATGGAAGGTCAAAACAAACACTGAATAGCTAGGGCCAATATTCGAGAGTATGGCCAAAACTATTTGTTCCTCCTTCTTTTCATCTCCACACTGTTTTAGCTATAAAATAAGGGCTTTAAACTTGGAAAAGTAGAGTTGCAGGGATTCGAAGCTTCTGGGACTCAAGGAGATCAATTCATTCTCAATTTGATGTCCTCTCATCTCATCTATCTTACCAAAAAGCTCTGCAAGCTTCTCCCATACTTCATTTGGTGATGTCAATCCATCAAGATGGAAGAGGATGTCTCTGGATATGCTCAGACACAAGAGAACATAAACCTAATCCCTCCTATTGTGCCATTTAATTTTCTCTACAGCTGCATTGGGCTCTACTTTAGTTTCCATAGTCACCCTGTAGAGACCTTTCACTCTCAACAGTATCTCCATCTCTGCTTTCCATTCAAAGAAATTAAATGGAGTCAAGATGATCTTCTGAGATTGATCCATAACTCAGAAATTGTACCTTCAGTCAGTAGAATAGCTCCCAGTCAAGATGTCTAACTTGCAATAGCAATATCAAGGGACAGAAATCAATATAAAAAGTCTCTAATACCATGTGGAAATTGAACCCCGGTGATATATCAATTTCACTCACAAAATTATTAATCAAACATGCAAATTTACACACAAAGGAGACTGAAATTGGAGCATAACACTAAGTTTCCAAATCTTCCTGGGAGCTCACGAATTGGAAAAGTCAAGTAGGCAACCTAATAGGTGATGTAAAGACAACTCATACATTCTTTTATTAGGAGAAAAGAATGGAGGATGATGAGGGAAAAAAAACAAGTCCACTGCACCTAGTCTTACTTTCCCTTTTGCCGTACAACTCAGTAAAGCAGGCAATAAAGTAGAAAAAGCAAACGTGCACTAGGGAGGATCTGGAATAAAGAAGATATGATAAATATGGATACTAGGAGGTTTCCCAAGCACTCCATGACTTATTTTTAGCAATTTTGACTTCTCGAACATGTGGAAGACAACTTGCATAGAGTGGAATATTGGAAACTAGGAAAATAAGACAAAAATAGATTAATTTATGTTTGAGGTAGCTAACTATGGGTTGATTATTCTAACACTCTTATCCATATTAGTATTTGGATAAGAAATGACAAATGAAGAAGATGATGAAGTTGAAGGATCAAGAAGGAGTCTACCCACGAAACAAATAAAGATAAGTATTCAATTGTCATTTCATAATATTATTTTGTTATGCATTTGTTTATATTCAGTTGATGCATTATGCATGATAGAATTTTTGCATTAATGATAGTATACTACTAATATGCATGTGCTATGCAAGTATTCCATGGTGCTATACAACTCTCCATTACTACTTATCTAGAATGAAACCTCTTTGCTGACATATTGGATTAGTGCACAATCTCAATGTTGTCCTGGTAGAGATGGAAGGCATCTAGAAAGTTTCCGTAAGATATGTATGAATGTTGTATTGGATAAAATAGTTGCATGATTATATCTTAATGCAAAAGAATTTTTCATTATGAACATGCCTTATGAAATTTTTCTAACCATAAAACTAATGCATTTGACTTGTAGGGAAGATCATGTACAATCACCTACAAGAAAAGAAGGATGAGACTTGTTCTGAAGAACAAGTGATGACAGTTCAAGAAAGAATACAAGATGAAGAATAATATGAGACTACTTTGAAAGAAAGAAATAGGCCTTAGAGACACTCTAGTTATGTGACAATGTTGAGCGACATCATTGATGCAAATCCTTCCAGCTTTGAAGAAGTAGCCAAGAACAAAGGGAAGGACAATACCATTTCAAGAAGAATGATGTCTAGGATGCAGTATTAAGACCTAGTCCTTGGAGGGAAGTCCACAATGTCTTCCATATGGATCTACAAGATCCAACATGCAGTAGATGGAAACATCGTGGGATACAAGGCAAGATTCATAGAATGAGTCTTCTCACGGAAAGAAGGCATAGACTACGAAGGGATATTTGCAGCCACCAGAAGTTAAGACACATGACAAGTAGATTCATGTGTGAAAATTAAAGAAGGAATTGTACGAGCTCAGAATACACGCATGGGATAACACATACATAAGGAGCTTTAAGATCACCTAGAGTGATGAAGATCTTAACCTTTGCTACAAGGTTGAAGATGAAAACCTATAGAGGATGACAAGATCATAGATGGGTGCTAGAAGAACATTTTCAAGATAGAGGATCTTGGTATCCAATGACCCTAGATGGATACATATCATGTTAGTAGCAAAGGAATCTACTTGTCACTCTAGTACAGAATGTTTCAATGCATAGAGTACAAAAGACAAAGGGAGAATGATGCTCCACTTTAGATGGAGTGACTGCAGAAGATCCTAAGGTTTGACATGGTACGACAGGATGGAAAATTTACTAATGGCTCTAGGCTTTAATGAGAGTAAAGTTGATTCCAACCTTTACTTCAAGGTTGAAGGCAGAAGACCAGTGATGCTCCTGTTTTGTGTCAATGACTTGTTCCTGACAAAAAAGAGGTGCTCATTAAAGTTGCAAGAAGGAGACTTGCTGCCGATTTCGAGATGAAGGACTTGGATTTCATGCACTACTTTCTAGGCATGAAGGTGTGGCAGAATGAAGATGGAATCTCCCTGGGACAAAGGAAGAATGCAATGGATATCCTGAAGAGGTTCAGGAATATTGACTGCAAGTCCATGACCACACCTATGGCATCGAACCTAAAGCTATTGAGTGTTTCTTCATTAGAGTCGGTTGATGCCATGATGTATCATTAGGTGATTTGTTCCTTGATGTACCTGATGAATACGAGACCAGATATTTGCTTTTCTATGAACAAATTGAGACATGCTCACCTGATTGTTGCAAAGCATATTCTAAGGTACCTGAAGGGTACAATTGATTATGGGCTCAAGTATGAGGAAAATCATAAGATTAAGCTAGAAGGTTATGTGGATTCATATTGGGCAGGAAATTCCATTGATAGGAAGAGCACTTCGGGGTGCTACTTCAATATGGGATCAAGTGCGGTCTCTTGGTTTGGTAGGATGGAGTCCTGTATGGTGCTGTGTACAACCAAGGAAAAAGATGTTGTGACTTTCTATTTGGGAGGTAGTATGTTTCCTTTGAAAAATACTATTTGATTTGATTGATTTGAGTTGTATTTTTTTGTATGATGTAGAGAGGAGAAATGAAGCTCCAGTTTGTTATCCAGATCGAGATCTCTCAAAAGAGAGAGTTCTAGCATAGTTGGTGAGACAGGTTATCTGAGCATAAATCCTGGTGAAGCTCATAGGATGCTCAGATGTAATCAGTCCTGTAGGTTGTCCTTGGATGTAATTGGTCCTGGAGAAGCTCGTAAGTTATCCTTGGACATAATCAACCCTAATGCAATTATATACTAGAAATGGCTAGAGTGAAGTTCGAGTACTTTAGGGAGAAGCTTGTTGTTCTCCAGATCAAAGTTCCCTCCAAAGGGAATTGATGTGTCCCTTAACCTTTCTGAAATGGTGGAAGGCTAGGATCCACATGGTCAGATGTAAGTGCAAGGACATTCTGATGTGATTATGGGATGTGTTCCCACATGAATAGTTGAGACATTTTGATGTGATTGTGGGATGTGTTCCCACATGATCAGTGCAAATCCATTCTAATGTGATTGTGGGATGTGTTCCCACATGATCAGTATAGATCCATTCTTATGTGATTGTGGGATGTGTTCCCACATGATCAGATATAAGTGCAGATCCCTTCTGATGTGATTGCGGGATGTGTTTGTTAAATTTTCATATGCTAAGCTATAACATAAGTATTTCATTTCATTTTCATAAAAAAATCATATAAATAGGATCACTGAAAGAAACAACATCACAAGAACAACACAAATTTATCCTGGGAAAACCCTAAAGGGAAAAACCCAGCAAACTCTTCCTCAATATAGATGCCCCAACTAGTAAAAGATAAAAACAACAAGGAGATCAAAGCCTGATCCTCTTCCTTCTCCTGCTACTCTTCTCTTCTCCACTAATGTGCTACATAATTGAGAGTGTGTGTGTCCAAATGAGGATCACTACACTTCTATTTATATTCATCTATTCACTTAAGTCAACTCATCCGACATGTAGGCTCAAGTTAATCATGTAGGCTCGAGTTACACATGTATGCTCAAGTAACCACACTAGGGTGCTAATGACCCACCTTTACAATTAGAGGGGACTACCTCATGACTCTTATTAGTTCTTCCGATTAGAAGCATCGAAGTACAAATTAATACAAGTGGTTCTCCCGATAGGACCCTCGAGGACCACAAAAAGATACATATAGAATATTCTTTGAAGTTACAATATTTCAACACTCCCCCTTAACGAGAAGGGTATTCTACAACAACATCAAAAACAACAATAACAAGAGAGAGAGAGATAGAGGACGCCATCAACATCATCAGGGTAACACATCTATAAATAATTGGAAGCTCTTCAATATTATGTAGTCTTCATCTTCAATCTTCAGTCTTCAACAACATCAACACTTTGACTGCTTTAACAATATTTGACCGCTTCGATCAACAACATCTTCAGCACTTTGACCTTTCGATCAGCAACATCATATTCAGCACTTTGACCTTTCGATTAACAACATCATCTTCAACTCTTTGACCTTTTGATCAACAACATCATCTTCAGCTCTTTCACCTTTCGATCAGCAACATCATCATCATCATACTCTGATCTTTCGAACAGCAACATCATCATCATCATACTCTGATATTTTGAACAACAACAACATCATCATCATACTCTGATCTTTCCAACAGCAACATCATCATCATCATACTCTGATATTTCGAACAGCAACATCATCATCATCATATTCTGATCTTTCGAACAGTAACATCATCATCATCATACTCTGATCTTTCGAACAGTACATCATCATCAACAACAACCTGCAATCCACAACATGAAGACGAAAGTCTTTGGATCACTTTTGGACCTAAGTCCAGGGATGATACAATCCTACCACTTTCATGGGGACCGAAATCTCTGGATACATTTTGAACTGAGGTTCAGGGATGATGCAATCCCACCACATTCACGGGGGCTGAGACCTCCAGATACATTTTGAACTGAGGTTCAAGGATGATGCAATCCACCACTTTCACAGGGGCCAAGACCTCTGGATACATTTTGAATTGAAGTCCAGGGATGATGCAATCCACCACTTTCACAGGGGTCGAGACCTTTGAATACATTTTGAACCGAATTTCAGGGATGATGCAATCCCACCACATTCACGGGGGCCGAGACCTCTGAATACATTTTGAACCGAAGTTTAGGGATGATGAAATCCCACCACATTCACAGGGGCCGAGACCTCCGAATACATTTTGAACCGAAGTTCAAGGATGATGCAATCCCACCACATTCACGAGGGCTGAGACCTCCAGATACATTTTGAACCGAAGTTCAGGGATGATGCAATCCCACCACATTCACGGGAGCTGATACCTCCAGATACATTTTGAACCAAAGTTCAGGGATGATGCAATCCCACCACATTCACGGGGGCTGAGACCTTCGAATACATTTTGAACTGAAGTTCAGGGATGATGCAATCCCACCACATTCTCGAGGACCGAAGTCACTGGATCTATTCTAGATAGATGTCCTAGGATGATACAATCCCTCTTCATTCTTGAGGATTGAGGTCACCGGATCACTTTAGGGCAGGTGCCCAGGGATGATACAATCCCACTACAACATCAGTACTCCCCCTTTTGAGGAAGGTCCTTCCGAACCACACCAATTTTGTCTCGAAAGTGTTTGAACTTTACTCAAGACAGAGGCTTCGTCAGCACATCAGCAACTTGTTCATCAGTACTCACATATTGGATCTTTATAGCTCCCTTCTACATCATATCTCGAATGTGGAAATACTTGATTTCTATGTGTTTTGATCTCTCGTGGAATACTGGGTTCTTTGTCATCTTTATGCAACTTTGATTGTCACATAGAATCATGGTAGTGTCCAACTCTAGGTTGAATAATCCTGACATCAGCTTCCGTAGCCATATGGCTTCACAACTAGCAGAGCAAGCTGCTATATATTCTGCTTTGGATGTGCTTAGAGCAACACTAGACTGCTTTCTGCTAAACCATGAAATCATAGTAGATCCTAGACTATAACATCCACCCGAAGTGCTTTTTCTGTTTGAGACACTTCCAACCCAATCTACATCTGTATAGCCATACAATCTATACTCATGGCTTCCATCATAGTATAGACCAAATTCTATCATCCCTTTCAGATACCTCATCACATGTTTTGCAGCTACTAAGTGAACCCTCCTTGGTTGCACAAGATATTGACTCAAGGTGTTCACAGCAAAACAAATGTCTAGTCTGGTATTTGCTAAGTACATCAATGACCCAATGATCTGTTTGTATTGAGTCACATCCACTAACTCTGATGATTCATCAGCTAACAACTTCAGGTTGGAGCCCATGGGTGTGGCCATGGCTTTGCATTCCAACATATTGAATCTTTTCAATATCTCTACCGCATACTTTCCCTAGTTGAGAAAGATTCCTTCTATACTTTTCCACACTTCCAGACCTAGGAAATAATGCATCAATCCAAGTTCTTTCATCTCAAATTATTTTTCTAGTTTCTTCTTGGTTTCCATAATCTGTTTCTCATTCCCTGTCAAGAATAAGTCATCCACATATAACAGTAGGATGACAGGTTCATCTTTTACAACCTTAAGATAAAGGTTAGGATAAGCTTTGCTCTTGGTGAAACCCATGCTTGACAAGAAACTGTCTATCCTTTCATACCAAGATCGAGGAGCTTGTTTCAGGCCATACAAAGCCTTTTTCAACTTGCATACATGAGTATGTCTATCTTCAACTTCAAATCCTTGTGGCTGTTCTATGTATACTTCTTCTTCAATCACACCATTCAGAAAGGCTATTTTCACATCCATCTGGTGTAAGTCCCACTTCATTATGGATGCAAGTTCCATGATAGCTCTAATTGAAGTATATTGTGCTACTGGGGAGAATGTTTCTTCATAATCAATTCCCTCCTTTTAAGAGAATCCCCTGGCCACAAATCTTGCTTTATACTTCTCAATACTTCCGTCAGCTGCTTGCTTTATTTTGTATATCCATTTGGAGGATACTATACTCTTTCCTTCTGCTTTGGGAACTATATCCCATACATCATTCTTCATTATTGACTGGTATTCTTCAGTCAATGCTTCTTTCCATTATTTCTTCTGTACTACTTCTTCGTAGTTTGTAGGTTCTTGATTTACAAGATCATGCATTAAGGCTACATAGTTGGAAAAGGTCTTAGGTTTCTTCCTTTCCTTTGAGGAGCCTTTAGGAGCTCCATATCTTTCCGCCTCTCATATAATTTCTCTAGTCCAAACAAGCTTTCTCTTTCTTGATGTCTCCATCATGGGGGGTTCTTGTGGTTCTTCCATTTCATGCTCTTCAGGAACTTCTTCTTCAGGGAGATATGTAGTTTCCTCATTTCTGGGAGGTGACTCTTCTTCATAAAATTCTTCATGTTGGCACTTCCTAGATCTCTTGAGGGCTGCCTCTTCATCAAATGTCACATCTCAACTGATTTCCATGTGATGGAATCTAGGAATGTAAATTCTAAATGCTTTGGATACTTCACAATATCCAACAAATATCCCCTTCTTTCCGGAAGGATATAACTTGGTTCTTTTCTCTTTCAGTATATGAATATATACTGGACAACCAAATATCTTGAGGTGACTTACCTCAGTCTTCTTTCCTGTGAATATTTCTTCTGGAGTCTTGAACCCAAGAGCACTATGAGATATTCTGTTCTGCACATACACAACAATTCTTGCTGCTTCTGCCCATAGATGCATTGGAATATATTGATCATATATCATTGTCTTCAATGCCTCCATGGTGGTTCTATTCTTTCTTTCTGCAACCCCATTCTATTGCGGATTGTAGGGAGTAGTTAGTTCCCTCTTGATTCTGGAATCTTTGCAAAAAGCCTCAAACTCTTTTGAGGTATGTTCTCCTCCATTGTCTGATTGGAGTGTCTTTATCTTCTTGTCTGAAATATTCTCTATCAAGGCTTTGAACTCCTTGAATTTATCAAACACTTCATTCTTTGCTTTCAAGAAGTATATCCAAGTCTTTATTGAAAAGTCATCAATGAATGTGATATAATATTCGAAGCCACTTAAGGAAGTAGAAGACATTGGACCACATACATCTGAATGAATCAATTCCAATGTACCTTTTGTTTTAGTTTCACTTTTCAGAAATGGATTCTTGATGTTCTTTCCCTTTGCACATCCTTTGCAAATGCCTTCATGCTTGATCTTCATATCTGGTAATCCCGTCACTACTTTGCTCACATGAGGTAGAGCCTTGTAGTTGATGTGGGAAATCCTTCTATGCCATAGTTCACTAGGGTCAATGGACTCATGAACAAAGGTTGTTTCTGGGTGTCCTTTGAGTTTATACAGTCCTCCTTCTTCTTCACCAATGATGATTGCATCTTCAATATTCTTTCCTTTGGGACACACGAGTACTTGGCCATCTATGAAAGCAACTTTGAATCCTTTCTTATCTAAAGCTAAGATAGAAAGTAAGTTCTTCTTTAAACCAGGTACATATAATACATCTTTCATCTTTAGGGGATTATCTGAATCAAGTTTGTAGCTTGCTTCACCAAATCCTTTGATTGGATATTGATAGTCATCTCCTAGGGATACCTTATGAGGAGAGCTCCTTTCTTCAAGTTTGGACAGAGTCTTCTTTTGTCCCGTCATGTGATTTGAATCACCACTATCAATCAGCCAAGTGTCTTCTCCAGGTGTTATAGAACCAGAGAGTGCAAAGAATAGCACATACTCTTCTGCATCTTCTTCTCTTGCTTGCTTTCTTGGAGGTCCTTCTCCTTCTTCTTCTTCTTCATCCTCATCTTCAGCGAGATAAGCATGACATCTTTTGTCGTTGTTGATCCTCCTCTTATATTCTTTCTTCTTCATGGGACAATTCCTAGCAATGTGTCCTATCTTGTCACAATGGAAACACTGAAAACCAAAGTAGTCTTTGTTTGCTAGACTTTCTCTTGATATTTGAAACCTTCTGGGAGGTAGATGCTATTTTTGGTTTCCCTTCTTGAAGATGGGTTGATTCCTTCTTCTTTTCTTGGTATGAGTGGCTAGAGCTTGATCATCCTCTTTTAGTAAGGCTTCCCTGTTTACCACTCTAGTTTCTTCCTGAATGCAATCTTCCCATACAACTTCAAACACCATGCTTTCTTTTCTGGCACACATCATCTGGATGAAGGATTCCCAGGGTCTAGTAAGACCATTGAGAGCAGTCATAACCAATTCATCTTCATCAAGCTTGTCTCCAATAGCTTCTAGTTGCTCTTTGATCTGAGAAACCCTTGTGAAGTAGTCTTGGATGGATTCTCCATGACTCATCTTGGTACTCTTCAGTTGAGCTCTTAAATTAATCTTCCTATTGATGTTTCTTCCCTCAAACACTCTGGATAGGGCATCATACATTTCTTTTGGAGTCTTCTTGGATGGCACTTGAGGAATCAAGTGATCCTTGATGGAGTCAGTAATAATCCTTTGTGCCCTAATCATATCCTTTCTGTGCTTCTCCTTGGCTTCAGCTTCTTCAGGTTCTAAGACTTCTTATTTGAAATACTTATCAAGATCACTCTCTTGGAGAATGCGACCAATTATGTATTTCCATGTTCAAAAATTCTCTATGCCTTCTAGCTTATCCTTAAGCTTAGTGCTTGGGGCCATCTTGTCATAAAATCACAAAAAATTGAAATTTTTCAGAATGAGAGACTGAACTTACCAGGAGATGCGCTTGAATGACGTGAGTTGACTACTTGGATTCTGGAGATTTCAATTCTTCACCTTTCAAGTCAGACTTGCAAGATTCAGCTTCTGCAGTTTTCTGGTTCAACAGTTTTTTGGGATAGCTGTCAAACTAGGGTTTGAATTTTCTGGAGACTCACACATCCAAAAACTGTGATTCCAGGCTCAAAATATGCACTCTAGGAGGGCACAAATTTCCATGCATTTAGTTTTATAAGACTCAAAAAAATTCCCGAAAACCCTAATTTCTTCCGAGGAGAGAGAGAGAGCTATTTCACCTTGTGAAAGTTGTCCTGTTCAGGTTAGCTCTGATACCATGTTAAATTTTCATATGCTAATCTAGAACATCAGTATTTAATTTCATTTTCATAACAAAATCATATAAACAGGATCACTGAAAGAAACAGCATCACAAGAACAACACAGATTTATCCTGGGAAAAACCCAGCAAAAGCTTCCTCAATATAGATGCCCCCAAAAGTAAAAAATAAAACCAGCAAGGAGATCAAAGCCTGATCCTTCTCCTTCTCCTGCTACTCTTCTCTTCTCCACTAATGCGCTACACAAGTGAGAGTGTGTGTTTCCAAATGAGGAGCACTACACCTCTATTTATATCCATCTGTTCTCTTAAGTCAACTCATCCGACATGTAGGCTCGAGTTTTACATGTAGGCTCAAGTAACAACACTAGGGTGCTAATGACCCACCTTTACAATTAGAGGGGACTACCTCATGACTCTTATTAGTTCTTTCGATTAGAATCATTGGGGTACAAAGTAATACAAGTGGTTCTCCTGATAGGACCCGCGGGGACAAAAAAAAGATACATATAGAATATTCTTCAAAGTTACAATATTTCAATAGTGTTCCCACAAGATCGGATCTAAGTGCAGAGCCTTTATGACAAGATGAGGCCGGATGTGAGTGTTGGGACTTTCTGACATGGGTTTGGATGTGTTCCTCCCATGGTCAGATGTGAGTGCTAGGCGTACGTTTCTGACATGGTTCTTGGATGTGCTTCTCCCATGGTCAAATATAAGTGTTGGGTGGGCCTTTATGACATGGTTCATTCGATGGTAAGATATAAGTGTTGAAGATCATGAATACCTACATGGAGGATAGGCCTACAACCAACATGAAAAAGGGTTGGCTCTGTATAACTTCCTCTGATGAGTATAATTGAGAGATAGCACCATTTGATCGAGTTAGCATAAGCAGTGATGATGATGATCCTATGTTGATCTAGTGATGATCAAGGCTTGATGTTGATCCAGTGATGATCTAGACTTTATGTCGATCCAATGATGATACAATATTGATGTTGATCCAGTGATGATCCAGACTTGATGTTGATCCAATGATGATCTAGCTTTGATGATGATCCAAAGAAGAAGACTTATGCTAATGAATTGTGTCAAGAGAATACCTTCCTAGTTAAGAGGGAGTGTTGATGTATTTGTCACTTCAAAATGTATTCACTTGTATATCTTATATTGTACCCTGATGTTCCTATCGGGATAATCATTTGTATTTCATTGTACCCCGATGTTTCTATTGGGAGAGTCATTAATATAATAAATTCATGTAAATTCAATGAGGTTAACACTCCATTGTAAGTTGAGACAATAGTCCCCACAATTGAGTTGAGGTTAACCCTCCTTGTTGATCAGGGGGGAAAAGTACCTACAGTTGAGGGGCACTAGGGTTATTAGACTCTCCTAGAGAAGTCTGTCTTGGTAAGTAATTGTTAAGTGAGGATGAATTGTTGGAGTGGAAATAAAGTGAATGAAATAATATAAATAGAAGTGAGGCTCTCTGTTATAGCCGATTTTACCACACATGGTGAATCACATTTTTATGGCCTTCCCTATCCCTATGCAAAATCCTTAGAACCCATGGACCATTTTTGTTCCTTTGATGTTTCCAAGATCATCCCTAAAAACATGCAAAATTTGCTATACACGACTTTTAAACCCTTTCTCACGTATATACGCGGGTTTGACCCCTAAAACCGCGTACATCAGGATGTGTGCAAAAGGCCAAATTCTTTTGGAGTTTTCCTTGATGTGGATATGAATCACTTGTATCCTGGCCTTCCCTATGCCTTGATATTGCTCAAATTAGACCTTTCATTACCCCATTGAAGAGTTATATAAGGAACCCTTTCATTACATTGAAGGCATGAGGAATTGAGAGCAAGAGAGCTATAGTCCATTGTTGCCAGAACTTGTGCTTGAGTCTGCATCCCTTTGTCCCTTGGAGCACTTTTGTGTTCTTCCCAAGCTTTCCCTTTTCTTGTGAGCTTGCTATCGAGATATGGAGGATTGAAGTGGTGGAGGCCCAAGTGGGGGACTTAGTTTCTCCAATTCGCAGACGTGCTGACAGAGGTTGTATTCATTGTAATCTCCGATTTTATATTAATAGAAATATCTTTTCCTGTCCAATAATGTGTATTTGAATGAATATTTGATCCATGGATGATTTCAAATGCTTATATGTTATTGATTATATATGCTAGAGTAGATCTAACACGATTATATATAGCATACTTGTCTTGTTTATTGAATGTTGAGGAAGCAATTTATCAATTCAAGCTGGAGTTGGAAAGCTCAACGGGCATCTACATCAACCGTCCGGAATAAGGTATGAATCGAGATCCTTTAGTGTTAGATATTTGGTTTCTCTTGCATATAGGAAATGACTGATTTCTGGAGTCAAGTTGTCTATTGCGGTACCCGAAGCCATAGGAATTTCTCTCCGTAACAGAATTGGCGACTCCGCAGGGGATGTTCCTTGTTTTTCTTTGGGGTAGGGGGCATAATGTGCTTGATATTATTGACTTGCTCTTTGTTTCTCCCTATTTTTGTGTCACATTTTATAGTATATTTATCCATTGACACTCCTATTTATTGGTTTAACCCTTGTCCTACTTTTTACCACTGCCTTCTCTGTATACGCATATTTTTGGCCAAAAGTCGTGTACATACGCAGTTGTTCTTTAAACAGTCGCATACATCCTCCCTTTTAGTGAGTTTGATGTTGTGGGAAGTTGCTGGATGGGTTGTGAGTGTGGTTGGGTCTTCCTTGGGTCTGATGTTATCTGTTGGATGCTTCTTTTGTGACCAGAGATCGCCTTTTCATTGATTTTTCTTTGAAAGTAGTTTTAGTCATTTATGATTTTTGTTTTTCCATTAGTGCATTACTCTCTTTTGTCTCGGTGTCTTGCTGGGATTGTGTTTTATACTTGCTGCAAAGACTGAGAGTTTTATATGACTTTTATTTGCATTTTTCATTCTTTTATATTGAAAAATACAAAGTAGTTGCACTCTTAGTTTCATCTTAGATATGGATTTGAGGACGTAGTTCCATTGGATTGCTTGGATGAGAGTTGTATTTAGGATTTCATATAGGAAGGATTGCATTCGCATTCATAAAGGAATATATATTTATGCATCTCATGTAGTGGAATACCCTATTTTTCATTTGACAAGGATTGCACTTAGCATTGTTTGCTATGGTGTGCATATTTACTTCACTACTGAGTCATAACTTCATTAGTTGCGTGACCATTTCCCTTTGAGTAATCACAGCCAATTAAATTCAACGCATAATGAAATGGATTACACTATTTTCTTTGATAGGGTACACCAACAAGATTAGGTTTTAGGGTCTTGGAATAGTTCATTGTGAGTAAATTCTCCAAGACCACTAAACAACAACATGTATGTGTCTGTCTAGGTGAGAGTGTGAAATTCCTTGGTATAATTAGTGTTTCTCATGATCCTCCTCTTACAAGGGAGTTAAGCACGAGGCAGTGTGAGTGGTTATGATTGGGATGACCCCTGGTTGTAACTGAGTAGCACTGGAGATATTTCCAGGATTGTATTTGTATCTAGGGGATCTTTTGAGAGTTTCGGGCTTTTCTACCCTGCCCATATGGTCAATCCTGCCTACGACTGTTCACCCGAGCATTGATTATATTGAGGTGACCTTAGTTTCCTTACCTAGGTTATTGAGGGGATACTTGCAAAGGTTATTCTGTAGGTGTCCTGGCCACGTAGGGGCTAGACACCACAATTGCTATATGCGTTGAAGTTGAGGGCCACTATAATTGGTTACGTACCTCTGCTTGTAGTGTATGGGAGTTTCAAGCCTCTCCTAGGTGAGACATACCTGTTGCATTCAGGAGCTCACATATCCTCCCCTTGGTTTGCTTGTATTTTGGTTGTATATTTTCTTAGGAGTGTGCTCTTTGTGCACTAGTTGGCCTTTGGGATCATAGTTACTTGAGTATATTTATGCTCTCTTGAGTTTGGGTCCTTTTATATTTGGCATGCCTAGTATCCTATCGCCTGTCTTTGGTCCTAGTACAGACCTTGGTGTCGGACTTGGGGGCATCACAACCCCTTACCGTGCTCATAGTTTTGGAGTGGTCACATTTCACCCTCTACTCCATTTGTGGAGGATGTTGACTCCCTTCTCTCAATATTTACACCGGTGGTCACCCTCACGAGGGTGGTAGTGGATACGTGAATGTTGGGTCTACACTTTACATTCCTTTTTATGGCCCATCATCCACTGCACTATTTCCTTTGAATTTATTTTTCATGATCATTCCTCCCTATTCCCTATAGTTTGGATTCTTTATTGACTATTTCAGGTTGTTTTGGACTAATATGGTTGTCATGTAGGGTCCAGTTTTTGTACACTATCTCTGAGCTTTCGACTTGTTCGTTCCTATCACATATATTATGTCTGAACTGGAATATAGGTTAGGATATAATATCCACTTGCATTTATGCATTACCTTATGATTGTTCCATCTTAACCTTAGGTATGAACCCATTCCATGGTATCGCAGAACCTTCATGCTTTTGTTAGAAGTGGTACTATGTGAATGGTAGAGCTTTCCTATACATGGGTGTCCTAGTTAGCTCCCTTTTTCATTTGGTACCCATGCTGTGAGTCCTCTCTTAGGCTCGAGAGTCCCCTTTTAGTCTCGCCATGTCCTTGAGCAAGAGATTCATACTCCTCTTGAAATTTATGCTGGCCTTTCCCCTGGGACTCCCTTGTATATGTCAAGTTGTAATTGCATTATCATGAGCTTTTCTTGCCTCATTTGAGCCTTATGTTGGCTTCCCTAACTTTGAGTGTCAGCCATATAGCCCGAGCTTGTCTCATGTCTAGCCACGCAGAGCCATTTTGTATATCCTTTGCAGCTTGATTCCCTATTTTTACCGAGAGGGGATTTTCCCCTGAGTGTCGATATCCTACAGATGTGTCCTTGCATTGAGCATAGGTATGTTCCGCTGCTTGGAACTAGTTTGTTTTCCCATTTGACACTCGTCTCCTCCTAGTCTATAACTTTAAAGCGATTTTATTCTTTTTCAAGCTTTTCAAATATTTGAAAATTTTAAAAAAAAATTAAAAAAACAAAAATACAGACAAGAAAAGATGTTATCTTTGGTAGCAGTTGAGTCATGTCACCTTCGAACAGAACACTGTATATCACCTCCATTAATTGGGTTAATAGTTTGAATTTAGGAGCTGTACTTGTTTATTTGATTTTATCTCCACCGACTGGTTAAGATTCCAGTCCCTATGGAGCCTCTACCGATGCCTCCTGTGTCACAGAGATGTCCCAGTTTTTCATATCGAGTCTATGCTTCCTACATTCAATCACCATTCACCTTTATGCTCTTATTCGAAGGAAATTGAAACATGAGTCAGCAATTCCGTAGAAATCTTTACTTTGCATGTTGGCCATTCCTAGTACAGTTACTAGTTTGTGCACCTTATGATCGATTCCTTCCACATTACACAAATTTTCTGAGTACCTTATGTTGGATGATGAGGGATTCCTTAATGCCCTCCTTCTAGTGGATTTCATCCCATATAATTTAGATCATTTATTCTGGGATAGGAATCTAGATTCATTTTTGAGTGCCTTGAGACTTGCAGTCATCAGTCGCAGGTTCTCTCGCCATCGACATTTTTTTGGGAATACATCAATGTCCCCTGATCGATGGATTCTCTCAAGTGTTAGACCTCAACACATTTATTCACACTTGTTAGTTTTCACTCTAGTACCTTGATTCCCATTTTCATTATCGGTGGGTGATCTCGCGTCTATTAACGGTATACATCAATGACCAGTAATCAGACGATGGACTACTATGTTCAACCTCAACACCTATATTCACATATTAGGACATGTACTTGTAGCGGTTTGTGTAGAAGGCCTTCCATACTGGTGGCATATCTTATATGCTACCTCTTTGAGCGTGCTAGTGTTCATGATATTTTAGCTCTTGTGACTTGATTCCAGTATATGTTAGACATTTCCAACCATTATGGAGATCTTGATCCGTTATATATCTTTAGTCTTCATGGAGATCATGATCCTTTGTATATATTCATCATGGATATTTTGAGATTCATTATATTGTACGTGGATATAACCACATGTGTCATATTGTATCATGCCTATTCATGGCCATCGTACTCTTATGTAGCCGAGACTGCTATATGTATTTGCAGTTATGTGTAGAGTTGTATCATTGTATAGTGTTGATTGGATGGCTGGTTCTTCCACTGGTTTCTTCATCACTTCACTTCTGGGATGGACTTATAATGTATTTCAGCCATCGTATGACCCCTCTGACCTCACACATTAGGGGGCATCTGTTATAGATGATTTTACCACACATGGTGAATCACATTTTTATGGCCTTCCTTGTCCCTCTGCAGAATCCTTAGACTCCATGGACCATTTTTTTTCCTTTGATGTTTCCAAGATCATCCCTTAAAACATGCAAAATTTGCTATACACGAATTTTAAACCCTTTCTCGCATATATACGCAAGTTTGACCCCTAAAACCGTGTACATCGGGATGTGTGCAAAAGGCCAAATTCTTTTGGAGTTTTCCTTGATGTGGATCCAACTCACTTGTCTCCTAGCCTTCCCTATGCATTGATATCCCTCGGATTCGACCTTTCATTACCCCATTGAAGAGTTATATAAGGAACCCTTTGGATACATTGAAGGCATGTGGAATTGAGAGCAAGAGAACTATACTCCATTGTTTCTAGAACTTGTGCTTGAGTCTGCATCCCTTTGTCCCTTGGAGCACTTTTGTGTTCTTCCCAAGCTTTCCCTTTGCTTGTGAGCTTGCTATCGAGAGATGGAGGATTGAAGTGGTCGAGGCCCAATTGGGGGACTCAGTTTATCCAATTCGTGGATGTTCCAATAGAGTTTGTATTCATTGTAATATCTAATTTTATATTAAAAGAAACATCTTTTCCTATCCAATAATGTGTATTTGAATGAATATTTGATCCATGGATGATTTCAAATTCTTATATGTTATTGATTATATATGCTAGAGTAGATCTAACACGATTATATATATCATGCTTGTCTTGTTTATTGAATGTTGAGGAAGCAATTTATCAATTGAAGCTAGAGTTGGAAAGCTCAATAGGGATCTACATCAACCGTCTAGAATAAGGTACGAATCGAGATCCTTTAGTGTTAGATATTTGGTTTCTCTTGCATATAGGAAAGGATTGATTTCTGGAGTCAAGCTATCTGTTGTGGTACCCCAAGCCATAGGAATTTATCTCCATAACACTCTCCTAATTTCTACATAGATATTCACTCACTCAACTAAGGCACATGAGTGAGAGAGGAATTGCTGGCACAAGTGAGAGAGATCAGCTGTAGAAGATCATCTTTGTGTTTTTGGGTTTTACTTTTGCCATTGGTGCTCATTCTATCTCTGAGGAAGTTGTGGCATTTTCTCCTTTATGGTTTCCCCAAGGAAAATATCTTGTGTCTATTATCTATTATGATTCATTGCTATGCATGTTATTCTCTCAATTAATATCCTAATATCATATTGCTTAAATGATAAAAATTTAACATTATGAATCCCATGTCCACCCACGTACCTTTAGCGAAGGGGACCTAGTCCTCATTTATGACCAAGCCAATGATAAGCTATGGAAATGGAAGTTTGACTCCTTGTGGTATGACCCATATGTCATCCATAGATGCCTCAGCAAGGGGGTGTATGTCCTTGCTGAATCTGAATACCACCTCTTGAATAATCCCTGCAATGGACTCTACCTCAAGAGGTTCTATGATTGAATTCACTCACGATAAAGTACACCTGTTTTATAGTTTTTATTTCTTGTTTTGCACTGTTCTTGCCATGAGTCTCAAATTTTGTTTCCTTGGTTGTTACATATGGATCTTACCTCATCTTGCTACATTGGTTTTTCTAACAGAGTAAGTATACAGTCTTCTAATCTTGCCTCGGCTGCGTGGGTCATTTATTCCCCTTCACATGAGTTGATCCATATCGATGGAATGTGTGTCGATGTTTCTACCAACAACCAAGCTGTGTATGACAGTGTTGTCGATCTCTTGAATGTCTCCCTCTACTTAGGTTTT
Organism: Pseudotsuga menziesii; assembly: GCA_001517045.1. Classification (NCBI taxonomy): domain Eukaryota; kingdom Viridiplantae; phylum Streptophyta; class Pinopsida; order Pinales; family Pinaceae; genus Pseudotsuga; species Pseudotsuga menziesii. Next base: position 109,167 of record LPNX010197264.1, read on the forward strand.
TATCAACTTGATGTATTCTTATATTCGCAACTGCTTCTCTCCGAGTTGAATAAATGTTATCAGGTACGTGATCCTTTCCTCTTTAGAAATTTCTTGTGCACTAGACACATTGTTATACATTTTGAATCCATTTCACTCATGCATGTTCCCAGAAGTCTCAATAGTGTAGCAAAATATATGGCAAATGAAATTCTAGAGTGGCACATCAATCACTACATATAGGAAATACACTGCATCATGCATTTGTTAGCTGGAATATTTCACCTCCTGTGGACAACAAGGTGTTCCACTAGTCTGAATGGTTCAAATGCACAACAAATAGAGGACAAAGGTTGAAGACTCTCCCAAGACACCGTAGATACCTGGAATGCAATGCTTTGATAGTCACCCCGTGTACCTGCAATCAACTCAACATGAAACAGATCAAAGCAACCAGAATATAATCTACTAATCTATGTTAGTGACTAAGGAATCCAACAACATACATGTGAAATCAAACATCAACAATATAGGTGGGACAGAAATCAACTTGCATTAAAGAAATATTAAGAATTTCACAACCAAGCCTTAGTGTTGACATGCATCTCCATGAAACCAAGCATTCTCATCCCCATAAGCTCCGACTCTAGATCTCTCTATGCTCTCCCAATGGTATGGACCAAGTGATCAATCCAAAAGCATAACAATACCTTAAGAGATCTCTCCCTCAACCATGGCCATAAGCTTGTATTTATAAGGATTAATGGATAGGGTACGTTGAGAGATATGTTGGTGAGGTGGCCTCTAAGATCCTAAGACGAGGGATCTCGAGCTTCAAATAACCCACAATAGTAGGGATAAGGGATGTATCAAGGCTTATCATCTAGAAGCCTCGAGAAGCTTCTCTTTTTCCCTTTTTACCCAGGGTACCACATTTATCCTTCACCGATAGAGAAGTTCTAGTAATATCTGCTTATGGAACAAGAGCCATAAGCGGTGGCACCGCTTATGGGCAACAGGGGATGGGCGGTGCGAACAAGGGTACCGCTTATGGATAAAGGGTCAAGCACGATGCTGGGAATTTGTATCAAAAAATTGACAAATGATATGATTTTCCAATCCAGAAGCTGGGATTCAGGGCAAGTAGGTATGTCAAATGTCATATCACATGATGGTGACAGGATTTTGGTATAACAGGATGCCCCCCAAATCATGAGTCTTAGAGAGATACAATAAACAAGAGCTTTGAGAGAACAAGTCATCGCCATGAGATGAAAATGTTGGCTCGATCGAAGCATGTTGTCAAGTAGGCTTCTGTAGTACATCAGTATGTTGACTCATAGACACAAGTAACCAAACTCATGGCTGTAGACCAATACAAGGTAGATCCATGAGAGGAATAAATAAGCATGGCTACTAGAATACAATGTAGATCCATGTGATAGAGGACTCAAACTTGGACATAGCTACCAGACATACAATGTATATCTATGTCATATAGATGCAAATTTGAGCATAGCCACAACCATACAAATGTGGATCCATGCTAGATATACAAAACTCCATCGCAACCTGGGAAAGGAATGAGCGCTTTAAACATATACCTAGGGTCTTCGTCTCGTCTTCCACAAAGTATGATTCTATCCATGTGATTACAATGATCTAAATTCGAACATGGTAGAAACCACTTGATTACCAGTCAATGATGTGAACCGTTAACAAGTGCAAGGGAGATCACCATTAATGTCAATGATTCCCAAGGTACTATAGTACAATATACTAAGAGCGAATAGATGTCCTGATGTCGAACACCTAGTTGATTCTATCGATCAAAGGTCAATGATGTGAACCTATGTCGAGAGTGAGAGAATATGTCATTAAGGCATACAGATCTCAAGGTACTAAATATTGTTTCTAAGACTATTTCCTGGATGATGAGCTGATGTCGACGGGAATAGTCTCATCGAAGGAGGGCCATGATGATTCCCACATCGATGACATGAAACTAAGAACATAGTTATGGAATTATGTGAATGTAGTAACCATATGACTGACTCAAAGATAATGAAACAAAGACTATGTAGACTGCAAAGGTAAAAAAATTTCAAATCCCCTTTGAACATCGGGCGGCACGACAAAAAGACTTGGCAGCATGATTGAATGGGACAGACACACAATGCATTCTTTTGAAAGACTCAAAGGATTGACATGACTCATGGAATTGGATTACACGAAGATCAGCTGAATACCCAATTGACTGACATGATTGTGTAGACAAGTGCCATGTTCAAAGGTAACGACAAACAAATGTCATGCAAAATTATTCCCTTCCCATTTCCCCCATCATGATCGATGAGTGCCTCTTTTCAGTTTTATGAGTTCAAAGAGGGTAACAAACACTCGATTCATATGTTTTACAAACCTGAGAGAGGAGGGGTTTGTTCCCAAAACGGGTCTCTCAATGTTTAATTTTAACGAGTCCACTAAAAGAAAACTCGGTATCGTTCATGTTTAGAGAGTCTGAACAAATACGGAAGAAGACTCCAAAGGGGTCCTTTTTCATATGATTTAGTCCCTAAGGCCCAAAAAAGTGTAAAATCATACCTTAGAGAACTCTTCCAGTCATGATTGGTTGGAGTGTTCCTTTTTCATAAATAGTGCTATTCGAACCGAAAAAGAGATAACCTACCCTCAGAAGGAGGACTCTTCAAATACTTTTACGAGTATGAAGGAGACAAGTACTAGACAATCTTTTTGTATTTAAGGATCCTAAAAAGAGTTTAAAGAGGACTCCATGAGGTTTCTGTGCACAATGTTATATTTTATGATCTTAGAAAGAATCGAAAATGGAATCCATGACCTTTTTGTATTTAAGGAGCTTGAAAAAGAGGTGAAAAGAGGACTCCATGATGCTTCTTTACACAATGTTGATTTTTACGAGCCTGAAAAGAAACTTGAAATGGACTTGGACCTTTGATAATATATTTTAATGAGCATGACAAAGTGTCGTAATAAACGCTCAACAACCTTTTCCATTTTATGAAAGTGTGAAAAAACCATAAAAAAAACTTTCAAATCTTTTTTGCTAGAGTTCTCCTATCTTGCAATATTCTTAGAAACAAGTGTTAAATGCACTCAAAACTAGCATTAGGGATTACGAAAGATAAATTTTGACTAAAACATCATTTTACATAAAAACTATAGAAATTTAGATCGAAAATACGGCTATATAAGTCAAGTAAATAGTAAAAAATCAAATCATTTCACTATTTACCTCTAGCAGAGACCACTTGGAGCATTTTTCTTAGCCAGATATTCCACAGCTGATACTAGGAGTGTCCACTGTCCATTTTCAGCATAGTCAGTTGCATGTAATAGCTAAGACCCTTATCTTCCATTTCATAGCATTTATTTTGAGGTTTGGTGGGGTTTTGGGCCCATGTGGCAAGCCTTAAAAATCAAAATGCAGGCACCGTAGATACCCCTTGTGATATACGCAGTACCACCTAAGAACCGCGCCAACAACACAATGGACAGGCGGTGCCGGCTGTGGATAATTTAAACTAATAGTATGGGAAATATAACTTAATTCTTTTTATTTCCAAGTGCATACCATTATTGTTTTGGCAAGTCTAGGTTGCTCAAAATATGGTGATATGGAAAGAAAGAATGCATGATAATGAGGATGTTGCTGCCAAGAGAAATGTGGGTTGTATTACTGCATTATGGGACTGTGGGCTCTTGAAGTTCTTTTGGACCCCAAGCATGGTGTCGCATGAACGGATACTAGAACACATACTACAAATGTGGAATCCAGAGCAGCAGTACTTCGAGGTGGGGGCTCACATACTTACAGTGGAGGTAGAGGATATCTACTTCCTGACTAGTCTATTGAGACGGGGTACCCCCATCTCATTGACAGGTTCCTGTGGTGGGGAAATTACTATGAGAGAGCTTATAAATCGACACTATGCACCAGGGATAGGTAAATCAGGGAAGAAGATCCCCATCAAGGCAGTGACAGATAGGGCTCTACAGACCATCCTTTTTACCATGCAGAGGGTGGATGGGAGTCAAGGTGTGCACCAGGCTTCCAGGGCACACATGGTGTATGCCATAGAGGCTATGGCACCCACGATGTTCAATTGGGCAGAAGAAATGATTCCAATCTTCAAGGATCAGCTGACTAAGTGTCGGCATGGAGAGCTGAAGCAGTTTGTCTTTGGTTCCTGCTTCTTCTTTGAGTGGGTTCCAAAAATGAGGCCACAGGTGACCTTCCGAAGTCTGAGAGCACGGGACCCCCGTATGCTGAGGTGGGTCTAGGTCATGGCTCACAAAGGAGAGGGTAGGGGAAGGGTGAAGTTCGGTGATCTATTCTTCAGATGGCTATAGGATTAGATCCTCATGGTCGAGGACTATGCTTACGCAGGTATGGTATTCACAGGATATCTTGACCTACCACTCCCACCTGGCAGACAGTGGGGTGACATTGGTGAGAAGCAAGAAACCATAAAATGGATGAAATGATTTTATGTTTTTTAAAGTTTTATATTTTTTATGTTAAGTGACAAGACCTGTATATCCTCATGCAGATGTTGAAGCATCAAGAACTGGAGAAGCATCTGTGTTGGATAGGCGAGCTAGAGCCCGCTTTGTACCACAGGGTGATGATATCATCAGGGCTCTGGAGGAAAACCTGGAGACGTTGACTCTGGATATCCCAGATGTTGACATAGATGACCTCCCGATGAGATATCAGAGATCTACAGTGGGAGTGTCGAATTGATTCAGTAGGATGCTACATGGGGTAGCTTGAGTAGTGATGTGCTATCACAAGCACTACTAGTGTATGAGATATGTACTGAAAGATGATAGCATTAGGATTTTGTATGATGATTTTTACTGAAATCCTACGTGCTTTAGAGGAGGTCTCAGGACCTATTTTTGTAAAAATTTATATATATATATATATATATATATATATATATATATAGAATTTTACACGGTGTTTATATATTTCAAATGGAAAATGTGTTTTCTATGAGTTTTACGTGTCTCTCAATGTTTATTTACAATGGACCATGTTTGATTTACCATCATGAGTAGGCAATATGCCAGTCTAGGATGTAGTTAGCCAATGATTCAGTGACTACATTATGTTCCCTAGGGATATGCCTATAAGTAATTGTTTCGAATGATATTTCTAACAAAATCACTCTCCACAAGAGGCAGAGGAGTACCGGGTTCCTAATGGTGTAGACATGGTTCAAATGGCAAACCACGAGTTGCGAGTCCATCAAGACTACTAGATCATGAACATCCTGGGAGGCAGCTTTGGTCAGAAGACCAATGACTGCTTCATACTCAGCGATGTTATTAGTAGCGGAACCTATACAAACCACTCTTGAACTGACCAAATCTTCAGCCAGGGAATAGAGAACCCAAGAAGCCGAGGCGAGATTCATGGTGTGGCAACAAGCACCATCAACGAAACCATAGAAAGCCATCTACATGACCAAAACATGGTATAAACATATGTGGACACGAAGCTCAAAACCATCTTGAAAATACTAAAAGCACACTAAAAGCTAATCAATATACATATATACAAGATACTACCCAAGAAAACCTAGGCATAGTACCTTTTTAGGTACAACCCATTGTGAATTCACCCCAAAGGGATTCCATCATAATCAACGAGCTCGTAAGCTCCTTTCTCTAACACCTTAGAAATAATGAAAGGTCTGTACCACATGGACTCGAACTTACCCTTCCCTAGTTTGTCATATCTCTGGCCATAAGTCAAGACTAGGTCACCCTCGTTAAATGCGCGAGGCTGGACTGATTTATCATACTGCGTCTTGACGCATTTTGTATGTGCATCATTAGCCAAGGCGGCATCTCTTCAAGTCTCATCAAGGTTACTTAAGTACAAAAATATTTCTTCCTCTGTGAAAGTGTCTGGGAGAAGTTCGACGACAAGTTGTAAAGATGGAATCTGAAATTTGATGGGTAAGACAACTTCAAGTCCATAGACAAGCTGAAATGGTGTGAAAAAAGTAGTTGTTTTCACAGAATTCTGATAAGCCCAAAGAGCGAAGAAAAGAACATGGTGCCAGTTGGATTAATGATCTCCAACCATCTGACGAAGCATAGTTTTCAAAAAAAATTTAATGGCCTCTACCTAGCCATTAGCTTGCAGATAATAAGGTGTAGAGTTTTCATGGAAAAACCCTAGCTTGGCACTCATTTCCTCCATCATCTGATTATGGAAATGGGATCCGTGATCAGTAACGATAGACTATGGAACTCCAAATCTAGGTATGATATGATTGAATAAGAAGAGAGTGGCATTCTTACCATCTTTCGCATATGTAGGCATGGCCTCATCCCATTTAGTGAAATAATCAACGGCTACGATGATGTAACCATGCCCCCCAGCTGAAGTAGGCTTACAATGCATGAATTCAATCCCCCATTTGGCAAATGGGACAATGGCAATGACAGGGTGTAGTGGAGCATGATGGGTGCACTTTTAGGATAAAATGTTGACAAGGTGGGCATTTATTAATAGCCTCATGATAGTATTTGAAGCAAAAGGCCAGAAATAGCTAGTGTGAAGGATTTTCTGGGCTGTAGCCATCCCAGATAAATCACCACCACATGCTCCAGAGTGGAAATCATTCAACACATGTTCAGCCTCCTCATGGGTGAGGCATTGCCGGAGAATAGATTCAATCCCACATCTATTCAAAGTATCATTCAGGATGAGATAGTATTTCACATGGTGACGGATATAGCGGCGATCATCGTAGGATAAATGTGGCTGAAAACATTGTGTCAAGAGATATATAAGAAAATATCCATACCAAGGATCAGTAGTGCTAATCAAGAACAGGAATTCATCTGAAAATGAATCACTGGGCTTAGATTTCGTTGTAGCACAGGGAAGATCACACATAAGCTTTGCAAAAACCAAGGATTTCTTTGATGTGGCCTTGGCAAACTCCAGATCAAACTCCTAAAGGATGATGATCCAATGGGAGTACTTTCCCTCGAGGACTAAACGGTGGAGAAAGTTTTAGTCCCCTTGCAAACTTTGGAGTTCAAGGAGGTTGGTTGGGGTTGGTAGATCAAGAATAGTGGAAATATTCAAAGGATCGATCTGGATGCCATCTTTGGATACCACAAAGCCTAGCAGACGTCCCGTTTCAATGCAAAAAACACATTTATGTGGATTGAGCCGTATATTATAATGACAACATCTTAGGAATATGTCTCTAAGATGACCAGGGTGGTCCTCCCGTCACTGTGAATGAGCAGGGAGGCCATCAAGGTATGGTTCAACAATATGTTTAATATCATGAAACGCATAGGACATCTCACACTGGAACATAGGTCCAACATTTTTTAAGCCAAAAGGTAACTTCTTATATGTAAAGGTTCCCCATGGGAAAATGAATGTTGTATTATGTCGATTGAAGGGTAATATCTCAATTTGATTATAGGCAAAGAAGCCATCCATAAATGAATAGATGACACTTCCAGCGCAGTTGTCGATAATCTGATTGATATGTGGGGTAAGAAAGTTTTCCTTGGGACATGATTTATTTAAATCCCTAAATTTGATGTAGACTCTAATGGTGCCCTGCTTTTTATTGACAGGGACAACGTTCGATACCTATTTCGTCAGAGGTACATGATAAATAAACCCACCTTTCAGAAGCTTTTCAATTTCAACTTTAATAGCTGCGACCTTCCGAGGATGGACTTGTTGGGGCGCGCGCCTCAACGGTCACTAATTTTGGTAACTCCGCGGTTTTTGCACAAAGATGTAAGCGGAGTCGCAACACAAAATAGTCTTAGGGGTGTTAGGGTTGGGTCAAAGCCCCTCTTTTTTTAAATTGCCCCATGATTTGTGGGTACCCATGGTTTAAGTCCATGGTATTGTAATAGTGCACTTGTATAAATAAGGCACTTATGTAAAAAATTCAAGCAAGGTTATAGTAGGTTCTCTTATGATAAGTTGATGCGAAGGTTTTTGAAGGTTAAGTCCCAGCTGTGTGCATGGACGACCTCTGTAGCTATGTGCGCAGAGGGTTTTTGTAAGAAAGGAACTGCATCTAAGTGCACATTTAGACTTGAAGGGTGGATCTGCAGCTGAGTGCGCAAATCAGAATTGTTGTTTTGTAAAGAGTTGAATAAAAGTAGTTCTGTGGATGTAGCCCCTACCCTGGGGGTGAACCACATTATATCTTGTGTTGTGTTATTTTTGTGCTGTGATGTTTTTATGCTTTTGATAAGTATGTGAATGTTAAAGTAAGATAACTGTTAAATAGTAACTTCGCTATGAATTCCCAGTTAAGGGTTAAGCAAGTAACGTTGTTTATCTAAACTGCGAAGCTAATTTAGTGAATGTAAAAGCTTTACTTTGAATAAATAATTGTTGTTGAGACTAAAGGTATAGTAATATCCCTCTTCTGCTTGCAGAAACCTAATTCTGCGGCACCCCATAGCTGTTTCGGGTGAGACTGCAACCTGTTTGCAGGTTGTTGCTGAAAGGGCCAACACTATGGGTCATTTTGTTGGTATGAAGTTAATGGTATAAACCTGGGTCTACCCTAAATCCCAACAAATTGGTTTCATTGCCGGTTGAACTCAGATCTGCTTTAAGAGGGATCTACGTCATACCTAAAGGGCTATGTTTTGGAGGCCCTCAGTAAAGGAAATCGGTGTCTGGATTGAAGAGACCTATCATAAATTTTCTGAACAAGAAAATAAGGATCCTCGTCGTAGCTCAGATGAATTCTTGCAAAGGTACGTTTTCACTGATATTTACGAAATTTTCTTTGGTAGTATCCACATATAATTGCACTAGTGGTTATCCAGGTTGACAGAAAGAAAGACCAACTTCAAAGAAGATCAGTTTCCTAACTGGACCCCCACAAGAATTAACATATTGAAAAGAGTGAACAATGTGATATCACGAGTTGTTGATTTCTGGACAACGTGAACCCTTGAAGCATTTGTGACAGAGTTTGCCATCGACACAAGTACCTCTTTTAGCGAAGCTGAAAGATAGTTTTTCAAAGGACCAAGGGGTAAGTATTTGAATTCATTTAGTCTGCAAATTAAAATGCTTTTGGCTGAGAAAGGAATATTGCTTATAGAATCAGATTGCTAGATTTATTTTTACTAACCTATGTTTGGAAGTGAAAGTAACTTCGATGAGCAAAGTGGTTTGCTGCGAAGTGGAAAAAGATACAAGAGAAGTTTTGGACCCAATATCCTAGGCTAGAACACAGAGTATATGCCATTAAGTCCAGAAAACCCTAAGTTTGAAGAAACCTCTTCTGATAGAAACCCTCCCATAACTCCACAGCGCAGATCTGTTACCCCAGAGAACCCGTCGCAGTCTGAAAGTAACCCTAGCCTGAGTATTCCTGTCACAGGTCAGTCTACCTCATCAAGCCACCCTCCCCCTTCCTCGCCCCCTAGATCTAAAATGGCCCATATGAATGATGACATTAAGCTACAAGTATTCAAAGGAAATGGATCAGAGGATCCAGAACAGTTTTGGTTCTTATGCGAAGTTGTTTGGACTGCTAAGAACATTATGGATCAAGATATAACAAGAGCGCAGCTGGTCACTTCTTTTAGAGACCGAGCTTTGACCTGTTTTATGAAGTTTTCCAGCACTCAGAACCATGTCTTGGCTGATATTAAAACAGCAATGATCAGAGAATTTAAGAGGCCTAAATCAGAGTCACAGTGCATAACTGAACTAAAATAAATTCAGCAGAGGCAACGTGAATCAGTTTGGGACTTTGATCAGAGGTTCAAGGTTCTGTTGGATCAAGTAAGTTTCACTATTTGACTAGCACAACATAAATAATGGTTCATAGTATCATTATTACCCCATATCAAAACTCCACTCATGCAACAGAAGGTTGCTGATCAGCAAGAAGCTTTGGAAATAGCTATGAAACTGGAAACAGCTCCTGTTGAAGATAGTTCTGGCATAGCCCAAATACAAGCACAGTTGGTAGAAATGGCTTTGGAGCTCCGTGACATGAAGAAGGGGAAATCTATTCGCGAAGAGATTTGGTGTACACAATGTAGGATAGAAGGTCATGACAAAGAACAGTGTCCTACGTTAAGAAATTACCTGAATACTGGTGCGCCAAACCCATTTAACCCTAATGTTCTATATTGTGAGATTTGTAGAACAACTGGCTAGCATCAACCTGAAGACTGCTATTTGCTACAAAGGTATGTTCAAGTACCTAAGAATCCTTATTGCAAGTTTTGTAAGTCAGTTGGACACAATGAAGAGGAATGTCGCAGCTTTGACCTCATGAGAGAGAGAACCTATGATACTTATAGGGTACAAAATGATGCAAAAGGCAATGATGGATATGGTTACCGTGGTGGTCGAGGTAGTTTCAGAGGTCGTGGTCGTGGTGGTATGCCTGGAGGAGGTCGAGGCCAGGTTATTTGTTATAACTTTAATCAGGTAGCACATGTAGCTAGAGACTGTCGGAACCCAACTACGACATGTCGATATTGCAGAGCAGTCGATCATGTGATCGAACAATGCCAACAGTTGATAGCCAAGATACAAGAAATAAATGCCCCTCCCACTCAGAACATTCAGATGATTACTGTAGAGAAAAGACCTATCCCAGCCATTAACGTTGTTACAAGGAGTGGAGCTACAATGCAAGTACCGACTAAGGAAAAACAGCCTGACGAGGCTTGGGTCCGCAAGACCTGAGAGAAAATTCTAGCATTTGATGTTGGACGAGAAAAAGAAAGATTTATGGAAGCCAAAAAAGATTTTTCTGATCCGGGAACATCAGTAGCACCTGTGCAACAGCATCCACAGCAGTTACAATATCAAGAAGCTCCGACGGATAAAGTAAGTACACTGTCATCATTTTTACAGAGTTGCATGAAGCTCTTAAGAAATCAGAATGCTTTAAATGAGTTACAGAAAGTTATTGCTTCTTGCAACCCTCAACGAAGCTCTGGTAAAGACAAAACTGTTAATAGAGTTAGAAGAATTGGAAGAGAAATGAGATTGCATGCTCAGAGAGGAGAGTATGACATGACTGATATCATTTTAGACCTAGGATCAGAAGTAAATGTCCTAACTAGGCAGACATCAGAAAAAATGGAAAAACCTACCCTTGAATGGTCCCCTATATAGTTGATATTAGCCAATCAACAGAATATTATGCCCCTAGGAAGAATCCCTAGTGTACCAGTGGATATAGATGGAGTCAGCACTTTAGCATATTTTGAAGTCATTGAGATAATTGATGATAGCAATCCCTATCCAGCCTTGCTAGGAATTGAATGGGAAATAAACAATGATGCAGTAATCAACCTTAAGAAGAGACAGATGACTTTTGAAGGAAAAGGTTTGAGAGTCATAGTACCCTTGGACCCTTCTCAAGGAGAAAGGTACACAGAACCAGTCAAAGATGAAGATCAGGATGTTTTGGATCATATCTACAACATCACAGCTAAAGAAGAAGACTATGTTAATCCTACTGCTGAAGGTATAATGGATTGGCAGTGTGACAGTTCTTGCATGACTGATTCAGACGAAGGCTTAGAAAATTGGCAAAGTCGACTTTATGAGCTACATGGACATCGATGTGCAAGAATTACCAAGTCTCTCAGATGGCTTGGTTCACAGACAAGAGTCTTGCCTACCTTTGATGGCTTGACAGACCCAGGAGAATTTATTGTACAATTCTCAAAGAAAGTACCAGATTCACAAGAAAATGGAGACTCTAGGTTCAACATTCAGAGCCACAGTAGCAAGATGGTGGAATGGTCATAAAAATCATATTCATAGCTGGGAAGCTTGTTAAAATTTTCTTCACCTGAGATTCATGGATCAACCTCAGGAGGTGCGAAGCAGGTTTAATGGTAAGTCTAGCCCTCAGGAACATTTGGAGCAGTGTTATGAAGAATGGAAGCATGTACCTTGTGAAGAATGGGTACATAGGTTTGTGCACACTATGGAACCTATAGAAAAGAACTGGTATGCGGAGGTCGAGCTTCACCATGGTACTGTACGTTGGGATAGTCTTGTTGATAGTTTTGTGCTCACATTTTCTATTAATGAGGTTTGTCCTGCTTTAGACGTAGCTATTAGGTTGATCCATACTAAGGTGTTTGATGATAAAGAAATAGCTGAGTACCAACTTGATTGGAAGGAACAAGAAGCTAATGTAGTAGAATGTTATAACCTTGCAATTGACGAGGATGATGACCCACGCAACATTAACATTCCTAAGTCAGAAGGGCACTGCGAAGTACATGGACTAGCAGTCGAAGTACCTGAAGTAACTCAGCCCTTGAAGACAAGGAAAGTAAACATTGGAATAAAAGAAAATCCTAAGTAGGCTACCATTGGATATTATTGGGATGAAGAAATGGTGAGCAAAGTGACCCAACTTCTCCATGAGTATCAGGACTTATTTCCAACAAAGTTCTCTGAAATGAAAGGTATCCTTGGTGATATAGGAGTGATAAAAATCCCTTTGAAACCTGATGTGAAGCCTGTGAAGCAACGCCCCTATAAGCTGAACCCTAAGTATAAATAAAAATTCAGGCTGGAGCTAGATAAGATGCTTGCTGCAGGAATCATTGAACTTGTCGAAGAGTCTGAATGGGTCAGCCCTATGGTGGTACAAGAAAAGAAGACCAAAGGAGAAATCAAAATCTATGTGGATCTGAGGAAGTTGAATGATGCCTGCTTACATTATCCTTTCCCTACTCCCTTTATAGATGAAGTTTTTGACAATGTCGGAGGCTAAGAAGTGTACTCTTTTACTGATGGATTTTCAGGTTACCGTCAGATCAGAATTGCTCTAGAGGATCGACATAAAACTACCTTCACTACAGAAATGGGATATTTTCAGTATACAGTGATGCCCTTTGGATTGAAGAATGCACCTGCTATGTTTTCCAGAGTAGTCAGGATTCACCTGCTAGGTTTATTGAAAGATCATATAGCCAGTTTAAGACTTATGTTGGACAAGTGCAGACAACATCAGATTTCATTGAACCTGAAGAAGTGTATCTTTTGTGCACCTTTTGGAATTCTGCTAGGTCACATTGTATGTAAGCAAGGATTGATGATGGATCCTGCAAAGATAGCTATCATTGTGAACTTTCCACCTCCAAAGTCTGTTAAGCAACTTCGCACTACGCTGGGTCATACTGGATATTATAGGAAATTCATCAAAGGATATGCTCATATTACAACCCCTATGGAAAAGCAATTGAAGAAAGATATTAAGTTTGAATGGACACCTGACTGTCAGGAAAGCTTGGATATTTTGAAAGAAAAGATGGTAATTGCCCCTATCTTAGTATTCCCTTACTGGAATAAGGAGTTTCATGTGCATGTCGATGCATCCTCCATTGCTTTGGGTATAGTATTGGCTCAATCAGGTGAAGGTAATATTGATCACCCTATTGCTTTTGCAAGTAGAAAATTGTCCACAACAGAAAAGAATTATACTACGACAGAACGAGAAGGTCTAACTATGGTTTATGCCTTGCAGAAGTTTCAACATTATCTATTAGGATCTCATTTTAAGATGTTCACTGACCATTTTGCTTTGAAGTACTTGGTTAACTATGATCTCAAAGTCATATTCCTGAAACAGGTGATTCTGTTTCAGGAATATGACTTTGAGATCATAGTTAAGCGTGGAAGACTCAACCTAGGGCCTCATCACCTGTCGATGCTTGAGTCAGGAGAAGACCCCACTAGTTTGCACGAAGGTCTTCCTGATGCCCAGTTGTTTTCCATTCAGATGGTTGATGACTATTTTCAGGATATTGTTCAGTATTTGTCTATAGGTTTTGCACCTGCTGAGATGACAACACAGCAGAAGAAGAAGTTGGTGGTTAGAGCATATGACTTTACTTTGATAGCAGGACAGCTATATAAGATGGGACTAGATGAAATACTGCACAAATGTGTCCTGGAGCATGAAAATCCATTGATTTTGGCTGAGGCACATTCCAGAGCAGCAGGAGGTCATTATATAGGAAAAGCTACCGTGTAGAAGATTCTGACAGCAAGATTGTGGTGGCCTACAATTCATAAGGATGCCAGAGAGTACTTCCATAGCTGTGACATCTGTCAGAGCATAGGAAAACCATCTAGGAGGGATGAGATGCCTCTAGTTCCATAGGTAACTTTACAAGCATTTGACAAGTGGACTATTTATTTTATTGGACTAATCAATCCCCCTGCAAAGAAATCTAGAGCAAGATACATTATTACAACAACTGATTACCTTACTCATTGGGCTGAAGCACAACCAGTCAAGAACTGTAGCGCTTCTACAGCTGCGAAGTTCATCTTCGATCATATCTTGTCAAGATTTGGGTGTCCTAGAATTCTTATGAGTGATCAAGGATCACATTTCCTAAATAAGACTATTGAAGCATTGATCGAAGAATTTCAAGTATATCATCAGAAGAGTACTTCCTACCATCCTCAAGTGAATGGAATTGTCGAAGCCTTTAACAAGATCCTTGAGCATGCCCTGACGAAGGTTTGCAACGTTACCAAAAATTATTGGGATCTTAGAATTCCAGCAGTACTATGGGCTTATAGAATGACTTGGAAGAAGTTGACAGGCCATACACCTTTTAGGCTGGTATATGGACAAGAAGCAGTTATGCCCATGGAGTACATTATTCCTAGTCTCAGAATATATTCCTTCACAGAGATGGATGACCCAACTATGTTGAAAGAAAGGCTGGCAAAGATACTAGAGCTAGAAGAAGACAGATTCATTGTAGGTTTCTAGCAGCAAGTATAGAAATCTAGAGAAAAAGCATGGCATGATAGACACATTAAGAAGAAGCAATTCTAGACTGGTGATCTTGTGCTCTTGTACGACAGTAAGTTCATGAAGTTCCTAGGTAAGTTCAAGACACATTGGAAAGGACCATACATAGTTCAGGAAGTTACCGATGGTGGTGTAGTCCAGTTAGCTAAGTTGAATGGAGAAATTTTACCTTCCATGGTGAATGGAAGTAGATTAAAGAAGTACAGGGACAAGCCGGGACCCCCTAATTAGAAGTAATAGCAAGGAGAGTCTAAGTACCAAGAATAGTTGAAATTGGGTACTAGACTATAATGAAGCTATTCTCAAAGCTACAAAGTGTTGAAGGCTATCAAAGTTTGAAGGTCGAACTTTGGTTGGCGCTTGTGTCAGGATGGGTCGAAGGTCAATATTGGGTCGAAGGTCCTTATTGTGGCGAAGCTGAAGTTAGCACTTATGTCGAAGAAGAAAGGCATGTCGCAGCAGAAGATGTAACTGATGGGATAAACTAGATTTGGCGGCGTCGGCATGTGAGCTGCCTTAAGTGCCTGTAATGATGAGATTTTGGGAAAATATAGCGCCATGTGGACAAGATTTATCGCCGCTTGGTCAAATTTGGTATCTTTGATGCATAATCATGACAGATTTGATCATTGAATTCTTTAAGAAGCCACCCAGCTCTGTGCATTTTGCATTGTTTTGAGTTTTGCAGTTACTACCATGTCGAATGATTGCAAAGTCCAGGAATTGTTACGAGAGTTCAGGGAGAGAGGTTTGTAGAACCTTATGAGCAATCCTCCTGCATCTACACCTCATGAAGATGTTCAACCAGAAAGAAAGTTAAGGAAAAAGTTCGCTCTAAATGGAACGAAGAAAGGCACAAGCCCTCAGGAAAAACTCCGGAGGATCCTAAGATGTATCCTCCCGGCTCAGCAGAATGGAGGTCACTGTTTGTCCTATGAAAAAGTACATTGACATCCCAGGGGTACTGTTTGTTAAAGACCCAAAGTTGTGTATGGTCAAATGTTCGATAGGACATAAATGGGAGGCAGTTCGAGGGATGGGGTCGCTAATAGATTTAGAAGGCCCAATGAGTCCCATGACCATCATAAATATTACAAAGGGAGGAAGCAGCATCAGAGGTGGTCATAGATGAAAGGATGAAGGATCAAGCAAGCTGTGGCTGTGGTAAAAGTAGCAGAAGGGATGATGATGATGATAGGAATATAAGGGAGAAAGATGGCAGGAGGACTAAAGATGATACTTACAGAGATGCAGATGGATACAAAGCTTGACAAGGAGATAGCAGAGCAAGCAACTGACGATATCATGCCCGGCCTCAACAAGCAGTTTTCTATCTTTGCCAACAAGATTCTTCCACCAGACAAGTAGCATAGTGTCCCGGGAAGGGACATTGGTGAGTCTTAGGGGCCTGTTGGGGCGCGCACCTCAACGGTCACTGATTTTGGTAACTCCACGGTTTTTGTGCAAAGATGTAAGTGGAGTCGCAACACAAAATAGTATTCGGAGTGTCGAGGTTGGGTCAAAGCCCCTCTTTTTGTAAATTGCCCCATGATTTGTGGGTAACCATGGTTTAAGTCCATGGTATTGTAATAGTTCACTTGTATAAATAAGGCACTTATGTAAAAAAGTCAAGCAAGGTTATAGTAGGTTCTCTTATGATAAGTTGATGCGAAGGTTTTTGAAGGTTAAGTCCCAGTTGTGTGCGTGGACGACCTCTGTAGCTGTGTTCGCAGAGGGTTTTTGTAAGGAAAGGAACTGCAGCTAAGTGCGCAGCTTAGAGTTTGTAAGAAAGGAACTGCAGCTAAGTGCGCAGTTAGACTTGAAGGGCAGATCTGTAGCTGAGTGCGTAGATCAGAACTGTTGTTTTGTAGAGAGTTGAATAAAAGCAGTTCTGTGGATGTAGCCCCTACCTTGGGGGTGAACCACGTTATATATTGTGTTGTGTTATTTTTGTGCTGTGATGTTTTTATGCTTTTGATAAGTAGGTGAATGTTAAAGTAAGATAACTGTTAAATAGTAACTTCGCTGTGAATTCCTAGTTAAGGGTTAAGCAAGTAACATTATTTATCTAAACTGCAAAGCTAATTTAGTGAATGTCGAAGCTTTACTTTGAATAAATAATTGTTGTTGAGACTAAAGGTACAGTAATATCCCTCTTCTGCTTGCAAAAACCTGATTTTGCGGCACCCCATAGCTGTTTCAGGTGAGACTACAACATGTTCGCAAGTTGTTACCAAAAGGGCCAACACTGTGGGTCTTTTTGTTGGTGCGAAGTTAATGGTATAAACCCGGGTCTTCCCTAAAGCCCAACACTTGCCTAAGTTTCTTTCTGATAGGTTTATCCGTGGGATAAGTTTTAATCTCGTGGACCAGAATGGAAGGGATAATCCCCAGCATATCTTCATAAGACCAAGAAAAAATATCACATAATTCCTTAAAAGTGCCTTATATGTTTTAGATTCATCTGTTGAGCAGTTCTGCCCAACATGAACATGCTCGATAACATCATGCTTGGCTGATATGTCAATTGGGTTTGTCTGAGTAATGTTGCAAAGATTTCCTTCAGAATCTATATCTTGCAACAATATAGGACTTTGCGGAATGTTGACAATATCAGTAGGAAACAAAAATGAAAAATCATGGCTAACCAAACTAGTGTTGGGGAGGAACATGGAACTATGATGGTGATCCTCCCAAATGGTCTCATCCATATTCATGATCTCTATAATCGACTCATCAAAAGGAAAAGTATCAGAGAGATAGTCTAGAACCGGAAGAGAAGGTTCTAACCAATACGGTAAATGGTAAGGGTTCGAAGCCACTAGATGAAGGTCATCAGTGTGATCATTGGAAAAGTTTTGAATGGTGTCATACATAGATTCATGTGGACTCAATGAGGTGGAATCAACAACATTTTTTCCCTTAGGCTCATAATCAAACGAGGTGATCATATGGACTGTCATGGTATCCGTGCTAGGAGGAGTGGATGGAAAGATCCCCATAAGGGATGAATCCTTCAACATGCCTACCCCAATCGTCTGGTAAGGAGGAAGGGACTGGCCTAACATGGGGATGTTATTAGTTGTGGAGGAAGTAACATCTGGCATATAGAAATCAAGCTAATCAATAGTAACAATTCTCTCTAGATGCGGGAATTGGACTGTTCGAAACACTATCGAGGTAACGGTAGTCATGGCATAGAACCAATTCCTTGATAGAAGGAGATTGTAATCTAAAGGGGCATCTATCACTTCTACTTGGATGGAAACAATTTTTCCCCCCAGCTCGACCGCTAGGGCTGATATGAGACCATGGGGTTGGAAACCAGGACCGTCAAAGGATTTAAGGGTCGTAGGTGATGTGACAAGCTCAGAAGAGCCAAGAGCTTTCCTACAAGTCAGAGATAACACCGAGGTCAAAGCTCCTTCATCTAGTACCGTTCGGAAGACTTTATTTCCCACTACTTTTGTAATGATCTCAAAATCAAGTTTATGCGGTAATTTAGGTTTGTAGTTCTCAACATTGAAATGAATCAAGTTAGTGTTATACAGGTCTAAAACTCCTAATGTAGTCAACAATTTCTTGCGTTGTGTGGGGAAAATATGGAGTGCTTCTAGGGTAGACATTGCACAAGGTTCCTGAGCGAGATATTAAACCACATTATAAAATTGAGCAGCTCGGGCATTGGTATTAAAGATATCCTTCCGAAGAGTACTCTTAGGTGGGCACACAATCATGTCAAGAGTAGGCTTCTCGATAGATAAGGGGACAATAGATGAGGATTCTGGAGAACTAGTAGAGGGAACTTTCCCTGAAGAAGATTGATATTATTTCTTATCTACGGATTTATCATAATTCTAAATTAGAGTTTGCAAATGGATGGTATCTAATGACATCATACAAATTTCCTCTGATGAACTAGAGTTACCCTGATTAAACATATGGTATATCAGTTTTTGTTGAGAGGGAAAAGGATTCGTAAGTACTACAAGTGCGGGGTTGGACTTCAAAAACTAGGATATTTTGTCCTAACGAGGACACTCCTTTGAAAAATGGTCACCACAACATAGCAGACAGGGATATTTTTCCTTCCTTTTTTCTTTGTCGTTATCAGTGTTGGTTGGTCATGGAGTCTCCTATTGGTTTCTAGGTTTTTTATTTATGTTTTTACCTTTATTTTTATTACCTAAGGATTGAGTACTTTGAATAGAATTGACCTCGACTGAAACCTTAGGAGTCGAAAGAGTAGGGGTGGAAGTTGGGTTTTGCTTGGCAGGTTTCACTATGGACGGAGACTGGATTGAACCAACAATTCCATCAACAGGTACTTCTGATGGTGGCTTGGTAGGATCAGTGTTGGGGTGAGGAGCTTGAGGAATCGAGTCATAAAGAGTTCCGAACTAGGAATAGACCAAGTCTAGGTACTAAGTCCGACTAATCGCTTGCTCTTTGGTAACAGCACCGTCCATAGCCACATCTTGGGAAATAGGAGGCAACAAGGATTTAGTGAACCAATCAGCTAGTAACTGATCTGTAATAGGGGCCTTACCAAGCCTTGTCCACCTTCTCCACTCATGAATATGATCAGAAATGTGGGTGGAGGTGTTCTACCACAGAGAAGTTAAAAGATTAGTTCTTGTTTCATAATGAATAGGGAGCTGAAAGTGTGTAAGAAACATGGTTTCCAATGTACCACTTCGTAGCCATACTAGTCAAAGTTCACTGAAAGAGTCGTAACCTAACAGAGTCATCCATGAGGGAGTTCGAAGAACACCACAAATGGAATGTCATCACATGGTTCTTCATACTATCTGCTTGCTTCCCATCGAATTTCAGAATGTACGATGGTAACTTTACTGGAATGGGAGGCCACGAGGGATTATGTCGAATGGGGTCATGTTGGCAGCTAGCAACAACCTCTTCATTTCTCAAAAAGATGAAGAGAGATCAGCTCTTCATATGATTCATCAATTCAAAATTATGAAAGAGTACCTTCAGAATCTTTGATTCTGAAGATACTCTCAATCAAAGGAGAATGATATGATGTTTCGGAAGTTGGTGAAAACATGCTCATAAACTTGGCATTTAACAACTATCAGTTAGTTTCATAAATTTTCATGAATCTATTTAATCATTAAGATAAATTTATGTGACTTAAGAAATTTGAAATAGTATGCCAAGAGAAAATCAATAAAATACATCTTGTGTTTGTTTAAAACCTAGATAAGGGTAAGGCATTAATAATCCTAAGTTCATAGAACTTATGGTGACTTTTAAAGTTTATATTCCATATAATACCTTACTATGATTTTTGTAAATATTATAATTAATTAATAAAGTAGTTTTTATATAGGAATGTTTTACATAGGATAGTTTCATCACTTAATATCCTATCAATCTATTGTTGGATTTTCCTTGATAGGATGTTTGAAAGGGTTAAAACTAAGTCTTTGTATATACATAGCATAGATATAAAATCAAGCCATGCTAACATTAGAGTATGCGATTTCATCACCTTGTATGCCATCACTTATCACGATTAAACTGGAGATGACTGTTAAGATTGACTGAGTTTACAAGGAGCCATGTGTCCAGTTGATAAACGATTATCACTTGGATAAATTAGTTGGCATGAGAACGTGGCTTGTACCTCTTGATAAATCGATAGCTATAAATATATGAATGCATCGTAATAACAGGGTTAAGTGTTGATAGTCATGTCATTTTATCACGATGTACAAGGTTCATTATTAGCCACTGTCCATAATCAATGTTTGAAATCTTGGTCCGTCAATCACAAGATCTCTCGTACGCCAATTTGATTAAATATCACTGTTAGTTATGGCTAAGTCATGGTTAAACCTGCATATGTTTTAATACAACGTTAAGTTGCATCACTTATCATTGCTAAGAATTCAGCTAAAATGGAAAGTTTAGAGATCTCACATCCGTCATATCCAAAGCATGTAGAGTCTGCACCTCATGTCATTCGTTTGGGTACCTATTCCCTCTATGTTCACTTCTCCGTTCATTTCAGTTCGAAGCCAGGAGAGCGTAGAAGAAACCATGGCTCCTTTGAACCGTTATGAAATCTCTGGTTTTGAACTTATAGAAGCTGACCAGGAGGTTTCTATGTGATTCGAGAAAATTGGGTGGGGGAATTTCTTTAGAAGTTTCGATGGCCACCATGCAGAGATTACTAAACTCTTCGCCATGAATTTTAATGATGACAGTGTGCAAATTGGGGGTTTTGAGTTTATTATCAATGAAGATAATATCGTAGAAGCCACTAACCTTCCGCAGGTTGGAGAACACTAGTTTAAGGGTAGCATGGTTAATAAGAAGAAATGTTTAGCTCTGTTGCTACCATTTCCGGATGATACTACGCTGAAGATAGGCGTCCCTGTTAAATTTCTGAAGCCCGAATGGAGAGTTTATTACGAAATACTGGTAAGGTACGTGTCCTGTGACGGACGTTACTCCCATCTGCACTATTACCATTTAATATTGCTATTAGCATTACGGGGTTGCAAGCTTAATTTTCCTTTCTATTTATGGCAAAGTTTAAAGAAAATGTCACAGGCTGTTAGAAGTTTTAGTAACCCCAACAGGATTCTTTTCCACCACGGGTTAATCAAAATTATATTGCAATATCAACTGTCTATAATTGGCAAGTCATGGGATAGTTTTCTAACTGACTGTCAATTGGGGCCAACACAGCACTGGCCAAATCCCTCCCCACGAATTCATAAGAAATGAAAATCCATAAAATCTGAGGTCAATAATACTTCTGAAACTATATCAAAGGTAAAATGGTTCGGGGAAGTCAGTATCCCATAAACGATGGGATTAGTAAGAATGATTATAGGGATTCAGTCCCTTGCGACTCTAAAGTAGTCTTGAATCAACCCTTATCTGGTAAAAGTCATACCACCCCTGCAGAAATAGAAGAAGGATTAACCAAAAGTAAAACTGATAATGTTATTGAATGTAAAAATCTATCTGAAACAAATAAACTTGATGAATATAACAAAGAATCTATCCATAGATTAGATCATCTTGGTCAGATTTGCTGTGATAAGGAAGGGCTTGGTTTTGAAAATCTATCATTATCAAGAAGAGTTACGAGGAGCATGCACAGTATCCATACGATTTCAGGTCATAGGGTTAATCAATAGGCTTCTCAGCCTACAGTCATCAATATTGAAGATGACACCCCGTCATCTATCCCTGATACAATTAATGTAAATAATCCTACTTTCGTACAGGGTAATGATGCAAAATCAGGCAAGGCCGAGGTTATTCAACCAGGTATAGACAGAGGTATTGCAGACCCTAAACCATCGTCTAGTAAGTATATTGACAGCCCTATTTCTCCTCAGGTAACCAATGAAGATGAGACTCTACAGCATGTACTAGATAATGCATACCAGGATAAAATTACGGAGTTAAAGGGTAAACTCAAGCATTGCCTACCCAGTACAACATTATTAGAAGAGGAAAATAAAACATTTAGAGAAGAGTCACTGGATTGGATCCGCAGATGGAAAGAGGTAAGTGCTAAAAAGAATCAGTATAAAAAATCGAAGAAGTCAATAATAAGTACAAACCAGCACCTACTTGAAAGAATTGAAAAACAAAACGTAAAGATTGTCAGGTTAAAGGCTAAGTTGACTGAAGCATGAAGAGTTATCTCTCTTCAAAGTAGAACATGAAGGTTATTCTTATTTTCCTGGATCGTATTTGCTGTTAAAACAGGTAATGACATGTTTTCTAATACATGCCTATAAAATCACAGATTTTACAGGAATGCATTAAAAATCTTAGTTTATTCTGTTAAATTTATTATAAACAGCTTTAATGAGATTCTTTGTTGGTTGAATGCAGGTGGGTTTATCATCATTCTTCTACAGAATTTCAGGACGTGGTTAATATGTTGGCATGGAGGTGTGGCTGTTTGTTACGAGATGGAGTTTCAACAATGGACAAGAATCTTCTAAAATACATGGAGACAGGCTAGTCTTTTTCTGTTTATAGTGACAGGTGTGATATAAGAGATTAGATTCTCTTTTTAGTTAGATGAACCCTATAATGTTGAATGCAACATTAATAGGAAAAACTGAATCGTAGTGTTATAAAAGGTAGAGATTTTGATGAACAAGAGGAGGGAGTGTTTGAAGAGAATGTACTGGAATTATATTTTGTTGCTGATGTTATTTCATTCCTGAAGTTGAACCTTTGGATGTGAATACTACTGGACATCTACAGACTGGTACCGTTACTGGTATTTTTTTTGTTGGATATATTATATATATTTCAGGCTTATCTTATTTCTTAATATTAACACAATGTGCTTTGATATACTGATGTTTAATTACATTTTTCACTTTATCAACTCACGATAGCAATTTGAATGAACATATCATTATGATTATGTTTATTAGTATTTTTACAGTAAACTTAAGCTATAATGATATTCTCTTCTATCTATTTAAAATTTCATTTGTATGTTGACAGTGATTTTGTAATAGACATTATCTTTAAGTTCAATTCGCTATGTTGAAAATTAATTATTAATTAATCTCAGAAAGTTAGAATAATTGTTTATTTTCAATTATTTTGTTGTTTCTGTTGTTATAGAACAGAGTGACTTAGTATTCATTATTTAAATGTTTCTATTTAAATTGTGTTCTAGTCTTCCTGTTAATCTTTTATTAATTAATAATTAATCTAGTCTTTAAATACGCTCTCAACTGAGATAGGATAATTAGAGTAGATAGAATAGTTCAGTTAAATTTTATTTTGATATAGTTTAAATAACAGTTGTTAAATCAACTTGCATACTTTATATAAGTTTTTTTTTATATTCAGAAAACTTCTCAAAATCAGAGTCTTTCCTTAAGAAAGCAACATTAGATAATTTAGATAGTAGAAATTAATTATAGGACTTACTTAGATAGAAATAACATTAGTATAGGCTAGATTTTGTTGGTTTTATTATCTCCTTAAGAGATAAATCAGCTGGTAGCAGGACCACAACCTGCGAGGTTTTGTTAATTCAAACACACCGGACGCTGATTTAAGCTGATTGTGTGGACAAAACCTCCTTATTGGCCTAGATCAGAAAAACAGGCCAACAAATGGCGCCAGAAGGAGGGTCTGTTATTGAGTAATGGCAGGAGAAACTAATGAAACATTTCCAACTAGTCAACAATCTCCAGAAGTTAGTAGATCACCCTTTTTAGAAACTGTTAGGAATATCCTTGAACGTGATCCTGTCACCTCTCCCTTTACTCCCGCACAAAGTGCTGAAACTCTGGAAGAATCAAGACATATTCTTACTAGAGCATACGCTAATCATCTTGGCATTTCTCCAATAAATTATGGTCTACCTAGACAACAGCAACATAATCCTCAATTGACCATAGTTACGCAAGATTTGGAGATAACTGGTAATACTCCCCACCATCAGGTTGAAAGACATCAAAGGCAGGATACTCAAACAAATACTGCTAGAAGACTAATTGTAGGAGGCAGTTCTGATCAGCCACCTTCTCCTCCTGAGTCACCACCTGATAGTCTGAGATCTTCTAAATCAGGAAGTTCCTCAAGTTCTGAAGGAAGTCCAATGGCAGGAAATATACCTGTAGGAGGAGGAGGCAATCCTCCACCTAATCCACCAAATCCTCAACTCCCTTGGTTAAGGACAGCTGCTGTAGCAGTCCCTGGAGTACAACATCCTTTGCCTAAACACTCAGATAAAATCCTCCCTAAGTTCAACCCAGACGACAAAGAACCTGCAGAGGTGCATGTTGACAAATTCATGTTGGCTGTTCAAACTTTGAATGTTCAGCATGAAGATGTAGTTTGTCGATTGTTTCCTCTAACTTTTGAAGGAAGAGCTTCTACCTGGTATTTTTCGTTAGTACAAGGATCTATCACAAATTGGGGGGAATTTAATAAAGCCTTTCTAGATAAATTTGGGGAAGATAAAACACCGACTCTTTTAGCCCTAGAATTATCCAGAATTAAAATGGAGCCTAAAGAAAGAATTAAAGATTTCAATCAAAGGTTTTTGACATTGAAAAACAAAATTCCAATTGCCTCTCAACCTCCGGAAGACATAATTATTGAAAATTATACGTCAGCCTTACCTAAATATTCTGGGATGTTTGTAAAGAGAGATGGAAAAACAACATTAATAGAAACTTTTGAGGAAGCTATTAAAGTAGAAAAGGATTCCATGTCCTATGAACCAGATAGGAGTGGGAAATCAGATTCTTTTCCTTGTACGAAGTCGGAAAAACCTAATTCAGATAAAGACAAAGCATTCGATATAGAACAGCTACAGAATGCTATTCAAACATTAACCAATGAGGTCGTAGGGTTAAATAAAAACAATTCTGAAGCCTCCCCATCTAGGGGTTATTTCAGAAATCAAATTAGGCAAAACCCTAATGCAAATAATAAGAATGCACCACCTAACATAGAAGCAAATGAAGAGATTTATAATACCATTCGAGCTGTTTTATCTTTATCTGAGACTCCTTCTATTCAAGAGATGAATGACAACGAAGAAGAAGAGGAATCAGAAAATGATGAAGAATCAGAAGAACCCCAACAGGTAAATGGTCATTTCTGGGATAGTCTTGTGAAGGAACATGAGACTAAAAGTACTCCTACAAGACAACATGCATACAATACTTGTAGTAGAGCATTTACAAACAATCCTGGTACTTCAAGCTCTAATACAAATAATGACAACAATAATTCACAACCGAATAAACAAGCTCAATCCGGCAAGCAAACTCAAACAACCTAAGGTACCCAAATTGTTCAAAATGCTCCTAAATTAGATTTACAATATGATATCATTGAAGATTTAAAGAAGACTCGTGAAAACATCAGTATGTATGATCTTCTTCAAATGTGCCCAATGCCTAATAGTCATGTTATAAATCCCGCAGTAAGTTCAATTATTCCTAATGCAAAACAAAATGTAGCTGCAAATAGTGCTAATAATGATCCAACAACAACTGAAAAAGGGAAAGCAACGGCTGACAAAGCTTTGTTGATAGGTAAGAATTCTAAATCAACTACACCTCCATTCTTACTTACCTTTGAAATTTTCAATAGGAATGTTCATAACTGCATGGTAGACTCCAGAGCATCCTCCAACATCATGCCTTTATCAGTATGCAAAAAATTGAATGGGAAATTTGTCCCATCAAATTCACAAATAACTCAGTTGGACAGAACAAATGTAAAGGTTGTAGGAGAAATGAAAGATGTTTTAGTCAGGATTGCTTGTAACCCTTCGGTTTATCAAATTATAGATATTGTTGTTGTTGATATTCCAGATGCATATGGACTGTTCTTAAGTAGGGATTGGTCCCAATAGCTGAATGGTTTCTTTGCCACTGATTGGTCGACATTGTGGTTACCTAAGAACGGAAAGTCAAATCAAATAAAGATAAATAGAGAAAGATATATGAAACATACTGTCACAGAACTGCATGATCCTAGTGAACCTGTTTTATTTTCAGATTGTATTATGGGGAATTACATGTATGAATTAGGCTTTGGTAATTTTAGAGCTGAAAATTCTGCCTTATCTGAAAATAAACAGCAATCTGAAATTTGTAATGTGACATCTGTTTCTCCTAACTCTTCACTCAAGGAAACCATTAATGATGTAGATAATTTCAATATTGTAAATATTGTAGAAAGTAAAGTGGTTGTGCATAGTTCTGTCTGGACTTTATATTTTGATGGTGCCAAATCTAAAGAAGGTGCAGGTGCTGGTTGTCTTATTAGGTTGCGTTGTTTCAAAGCATGGAATCATGATTGATCTTGAAAGAACCCAAGCCATTTCAAAGATAACCTATCCTTCTAGCAAGGAAGCAATGCAGTCGTTTCTAGTTAAAATTAATTTTGTTAGGAGATTCATTCCCAGTTTTTTCGAGATCATTCATCCATTACAAAAAATGATTAAGAAAGATGCTATTTTGAATTGGGGTCAAACTGAAAAAGATTCATTTCAGAAAATTTTAGAAGCAATCTCAGAAGCTCCTAGCCATCTAAGCCCAGATTTTAATAAAGATTTCATATTGTACACCTTTGCTTCTGATATTTTATATGCAGCAGTTTTAACTTAATTAAACCAGCAGAATAATGAAGTTCCAATTTCGTTCATGAGTTCAAACTTCAAAGGTGCCGAACTTAATTACCATGAAGTTGATAAACAAGCCTTTTCCGTTTTTAAAGCTGTTAAACATTTTCATCCATACTTACTGAAATCTAAAACGAAAATTATTGTCCCTTATTCCTCAGTCAGAAATTTGTTAGTACAGAAAGAATTAGGTGAAAAGAGGGCACCCTGGATGACAGCTCTGCAAGAATATGACTTAGAAATTAAACCTTCAACAATAGTCAAAGGCCAAGGGTTATGCAAATTAGCTGCTGAAGCTGCTCACTTACCTGATGATAAAGCTGAAATCATTATTGATGAGGCTTTACTTACCAGGGAAATTTATTTTTATCCACCTCCTCAAGATTCCTGGTACACCGACATACGGATAATTTTGGAAACTGGCACTACCCCTGATTACTTAGAACCAAAGAATTAAAGAGCACTCAGATTGAAGTCTGCTTCATATTTATTAATTGATAATATCCTCTTTCGGAGAAATTCAGATGGAGTATACCTTCGAAATCTAGATAAAGATGAAACAAAAGTAATTCTGAGAGAATTACATTCTGGACCAGCAGGAGGCCATTTTGGTGGAGAGACCACTGCACAAAAAATTCTCAGGGCTGGTTATTATTGGCCCACTTTGTTCCGAGATTCCTATACCTTTGTCAGAAAATGCCAAGAGTGTCAACTTGCTGCGGGAAGGGTTAAAAAACCTGCTTTTACTTTACAACCTGTTTCAATAGAAAGACCCTTTCAGCAATGGGGTATCGATATAGTAGGTCCAATAAATCCTCCTTCATCTATGCAACACAAATATATAATAACTGCAACCGATTATTTCACTCATTGGGCTGAAGCTGCACCATTGAAAGTTGTAAATACCAATCAGGTTATTCTATTTTTGGAATTCTTTATCATAACAAGATTTGGTATTCCCGATTCTCTCGTTTTTTATAATGCTTCATATTTTTCGTCGGTTGAGTTAACTCAATTTGCTTTAGAAAAAGGAATAAGAATAAGATATTCAGCTAATTATCATCCTCATGGGAATGGTCTAGCTGAATCAACAAACAAAAATTTATTAAAAATTCTCAAAAGAACTATTTCAGTTCATCATCGTAACTGGCATACAGAATTGGCCAATGCCCTTTGGGCAGACAGGGTAACTCCTAAGGCTACGATAGGTAACTCACCATTCTTCTTAGTATACAGAACTGAGGCTATTTTACCACCAAATCTGGTCTTACCTTCATTACAGTTAGCTCAGTCTGTTCAAGAAGAAGAGTGCCCAACAATGGAAAAAATAATTAACACACTGCTAAAATTGGAGGAAGAAAGAGAAAAGTCAAAACAACACTTTACAAAACATCAACAAATTGTGAAATCATGGTTTGACCAATCTTTTAGTTCCAATCGAGAATTTCAGGTGGGAGACCTAGTTTTAAAATGGGATAAAGCTCACGAGGAAAAAGGAGATCATACTAAGTTTCATAAACTGTGGTTAGGTCCTTTTGTTATTTCTGAAAAATAGGCCCAAGTACCTTTCAATTGCAGACACTTGAAGGACAGTCCGAGACATTCCCAGTGAATGGACTGATTCTTAAAAAATATTTCTGTTAATATTTTTTGTCCAAAGTGTATATAATTTACTTACGGTTTGTAAATAAATTAATCTTTTTATATATAAACTATCATACTGTTATGTTAATCAGTTTTCTGTCAAAATCAAACATTCCAGATTGTTAAAAATTTTGTATATAACCAGTCAATCAGTCAGAAATCTGTAATTAGCAGCTGTAATTAATGTAAATAAATAAAATCAGTTTGCTAATCAGCCTGAAAAATTATGATACTAGACTGAAATCTTTTAAAAATTTGTTTAGGATGATCAAAAATTCTTAAATCTGCAAAAGACCTTCATTGTTTTTATTTATAAGTGTTCCTCATATTATTCTTCATCTTGTTATTTTCTTAAAAATGGGGATAGTTTATTAAATGTCTTCTTCGAAGCTTGTACTTTTGAAAAACTTTTACAGATCTCTATCATCAGTCTTAGGCAAGTTTTAATCATCTGAGAACCATTTAGCATTTGTTCCAGTCAATAAAAAGCTAAAGTGAGAGACGGAAGGTCTCAGTAATTAGTCGGTCCAATTAGAATCACAAATATCACTGGTATGACATTATTAGGAAACTAATAATGGCTTTTGGTTTTAAAACCAAAAGATAAGGGGTCGCATCACAAGCTAGCTGATTCATTTTCTGGTGATATTAATGACTAACATTACCGTTTGGTCACCATGCTGGGTAATGATCTCTCATTTTATGAAAATAAAAAAAAATAAAAAAATGAAATTGCAATAAAACATAACTTTTGACTGTGGAATAGGAGGTCTCATCACGAGCCGGCCTAATCATGATCATCAGTGTTGTCTGGAATAACTTCATTTCTGATCACCAGGGTGATGGCTTTTGATTTAAAAAAATTAAAAGACAAGAGGTCTCATCACGAGCCGGCTTGCTTATTTCAGACAACTCTCATGAATGATACTATCACATTGGGATACCAAACCCAGATAGTAGTCTTCAGGCAGAATTATTGTTTTAAAAAGAAAAGCAAAAGCAAACAAAAAGAAAATTATTATATTTTGAAACAGATTCTAGAAAGTTTTCAGAGAAGTAGATTTCTTTACTCTATGCTGATGGTATAGGTTATTCTTACTAAGAAGTACTTGTTTCGACTAAGATATTTGTAAGTTTATCCCTAATCAAATTTCTATTTCAAAAGATGGAATATTTCCGAGTTATACTGATGAATATGAGTAAATAATGGTTTAAAGTGGATAAATAATTTTTGATTGTTTTTAACAGATTTTAAGATTTCATTTTTATCATTTTGTATCAGCAGAGATAACTGGTTCACCTAGGTTTTCGCCATTTGTTGGCAGCTAGCAACAACCTCTTCATTTCTCAATAAGATGAAGAGAGATCAGCTCTTCATATGATTCATCAATTCAAAATTATGAAAGAGCACCTTCAGAATCTTTGATTCTGAAGGTACTCTCAATCAAAGGAGAATGATATGATGTTTCGGAAGTTGGTGAAAACATGCTCATAAACTTGGCATTTAACAACTATCAGTTAGTTTCATAAATTTTCATGAATTTATTTAATCATTAAGATAAATTTATGTGACTTAAGAAATTTGAAATAGTATGCCAACAGAAAATCAATAAAATACATCTTGTGTTTGTTTAAAACCTAGATAAGGGTAAGGTATTAATAATCCTAAGTTCATAGAACTTATGGTGACTTTTAAAGTTTATATTCCATATAATACCTTACTATGATTGTTGTAAATATTATAATTAATTAATAAAGTAGTTTTTATATAGGAATGTTTTACATGGGATAGTTTCATCACTTAATATCCTGTCAATCTAATGTTGGATTTTCCTTGATAGGATGTTTGAAAGGGTTAAAACTAAGTCTTTGTATATATGTAGCATAGATATAAAATCAAGCCATGCTAACATTAGAGTATGCGATTTCATCACCTTGTATGCCATCACTTATCACGATTAAACTGGAGATGACTGTTAAAATTGACCGAGTTTACAAGGAGCCATGTGTCCAGTTGATAAACGATTATCACTTGGATCAATTTGTTAGCACGAGAATGTGGATTGTACCTCTTGATAAATCGACAGCTGTAAATATATGAATGCATCGTATTAACAGGGTTAAGTGTTGATAGTCATGTCATTTTATCACGATGTACAAGGTTCATTATTAGCCACTGTCCATAATCAATGTTTGAAATCTTGGTCCGTCAATCACAAGATCTCTGGTATGCCAATTTGATTAAGTATCACTGTTAGTTATGGCTAAGTCGTGGTTAAACCTACATATGTTTTAATACAACGTTAAGTTGCAACACTTATCATTGCTAAGAATTCGGCTAAAATGGCAAGTTCAGAGATCTCACATCCGTCAGATCCAAAGCATGCGGAGTCTGCACCTCATGTCATTCGTTTGGGTACCTATTCCCTCTATGTTCACTTCTCTGTTCATTTCAGTTCGAAGCCAGGAGAGCGTAGAAGAAACCATGGCTCCTCTGAACCGTTATGAAATCTCTGGTTTTGAACTTATAGAAGCTCACCAGGAGGTTGCTATGCAATTCGAGAAAATTGGGTGGGGGCATTTCTTTAGAAGTTTCGATGGCCACCATGCAGAGATTACTAAACTGTTCGCCATGAATTTTAATGATGACAGTGTGCAAATTGGGGGTTTTGAGTTTATTATCAATGAAGATAATATCGTAGAAGCCACTAAGCTTCCGCAGGTTGGAGAACGTTGGTTTAAGGGTAGCATGGTTACTAAGAAGAAATGTTTAGCTTTGTTGCTACCATTGTCGGATGATACTACGCTGAAGATAGGTGTCCCTATTAAATTTATGAAGCCCGAATGGAGAGTTTATTACGAAATACTGGTAAGGTATGTGTCCTGTGATGGACGTTACTCCCATCTGCACTATTACCATTTAAGATTGCTATTAGCATTACGGGGTTGCAAGCTTAATTTGCCTTTCTATTTATGGCATAGTTTAAAGAAAATGTCATAGGCTGTTAGAAGTTTTAGTAACCCCGACAAGAATCTTTTCCACCACGGGTTAATCAAAATTATATTGCAATATCAACTGTCTGTAATTGGCAAGTCATGGGATAGTTTTCTAACCGACTGTCAGTTGGGGCCAACGCAGCACTGGCCGAATCCCTCCCCACAAATTCGTAAGAAACGAAAAGCCATAAAATCTGAGGTCAATAATACTTCTGAAACTGTATAAGAGGTAAAATGGTTCAGGGAAGTCAGTATACCCATAAACGATGGGATTAGTAAGAATGATGACAAGGATTCAGTCCCTTGCAACTCTAAAGCAGTCTTGAATCAACCCTTATCTGGTAAAAGTCATAGCACCCCTGCAGAAATAGAAGAAGGATTAACCAAAAGTAAAACTGATAATGTTATTGAATGTAAAAATCTATCTAAAACAAATAAACCTGATGAATATAAAAAAGAATCTATGCATAGATTAGATCATCTTGCTCAGATTTGTTGTGATAAGGAAGGGCTTGGTTTTGAAAATCTATCATTTTCAAGAAGGGTTACGAGGAGCATGCATAGTATCCATACGATTTTGGGTCATATGGTTAATCAACAGGCTTCTCATCCTGCAGTCATCAATATTGAATATGACACCCCGTCATCTATCCCTGATACAATTAATGTAAATAATCCTAATTTCGTACAGGGTAATAATGCAAAATCAGGCAAGGCCGAGGTTACTCAACCAGGTATAGACAGAGGTATTGCAGACCCTGAACCATCGTCTAATCAGTATATTGACAGCCCTATTTCTCCTCAGGTAACCAATGAAGATGAGACTCTACAGCATGTACTAGATAATGCATACCAGGATAAAATTACGGAGTTAAAGGGTAAACTCAAGCATTGCCTATCTAGTACAACATTATTAGAAGAGGAAAATAAAACATTTAGAGAAGAGTTACTGGATTGGATCCGCAGATGGAAAGAGGTAAGTGCTAAAAAGAATCAGTATAAAAAATCGAAGAAGTTAATAATAAGTACAAACCAGCACCTACTTGAAAGAATTGAAAAACAAAACGTAAAGATTGTCAGGTTAAAGGCTAAGTTGACTGAAGCACGAAGAGTTATCTCTCTTCAAAGTAGAACATGAAGGTTATTCTTATTTTCCTGGATCGTATTTGCTATTAAAATAGGTAATGACATGTTTTGTAATACATGCTTGTAAAATCGCAGATTTTACAGGCATGCATTAAAAATCTTAGTTTATTCTATTAAATTTATTATAAACAGCTTTAATGAGATTCTTCGTTGGTTGAATGAGATTCTTCGTTGGTTGAATGCAGGTGGGTTTATCATGATTCTTCTACAGAATTTCAGGACGTGGTTAATATGTTGGCATGGAGGTGTGGCTGTTTCTTACGAGTTGGAGTTTCAACAATGGACAAGAATCTTCTAAAATACATGGATGCAGGCTAGTCGTTTTCTGTTTATAGTGACAGGTGTGATATAAGAGATTAGATTCTCTTTTTAGTTAGATGAACCCTATAATGTTGCATGCAACATTAATAGGGAAAACTGAATCGTTGTGTTATAAAAGGTAGATATTTTGATGAACAAGAGGAGGGAGTGTTTGAGGAGAACGTACTGGAATTATATTTTGTTGCTGATGTTATTTCATTCCTGAAGTTGAACCTTTGGATGTGAATACTACTATACATCTACAGACTGGTACCGTTATTGGTATTTTTGTTTTTGGATATATTATATATATTTCAGGCTTATCTTCTTTCTTAATATTAACACAGTGTGCTTTGATATACTGATGTTTAATTACATTTTT